>JAUTBQ010178130.1:0-11193 GCA_032361185.1 Lepetodrilus ovalis
GCATCATGCTGGAGAGGGGAGACATTGCCATGTAATGATTGTCGTCCATGATTGCTGGATTGCTGGGTTTCTTACACTGGCACAACACCTTGTAATAATGATCTCAGATGTCGTCACATTAATATTCATTGTTATGTGGTGATCATGACTGCTTTATTAATGCTCATTGTATATACGCATTGACCAGCACTACTTCATTATTACATGCATTGACGATACCTTCTTAATTAACAATCAGTGTATATAATTATGTGTTGATTATGATTACTTCATTAATAAGCAATGTATGTTAATAAATCAAAACGTTAACATCAAGTTTGACCTCGTGATCATTTTTTATAATTATTATTATATTTCTTTCCACGACATATTACGGACTAGGCCCCATCAATACTGACGATGTTGGCGGCATTTTGTTTTGATGTTGCTGTTTGAGATCCACTTCAACACAATGTATGCTTCACTCCTTATTGGTACCCATTTCACAGCTGTTTTGAAAACAGCAAAGAGATGACATGAATGCGTCGTGTTGCTTGTTGAGTATTGGTCTTCTAATGCCATCAACCAGGGAAGCTTATTTTAACCTGATCGTAAACAAGTAAGCCTGAATATGTACAGCGGAACAGCCCAAAAATATGTATAAAAATAAATATAATGGGAATTATGCAAAGAAAACCAACTGACATACATAGAGCAATTAACATGACATCAGGCAGCGTAACTGAATGAGTCCTGTATCAATCTAAGCTTCAGAACCTGGAATATTAGACGAGGAACTGCATCAGTCTCAACCACAAATTCCGAAGTTTGGTAGAAAGCTTTCCCATAAAATAGCTGGCGGTCATTCCTTTTGGTTTGTTGAGCATCCGTGATATCAGTTGGTTTTACTTATAGAAGATTATAATTCTTCAGGATGCAGTGCCATGGAAACTCGTATGAATGTATGAATGAATGAAGGAAGGAAATACTGGAGGAACTAAAGAGTATTCATTCATGGATGGTGTGCATATGTACTGCTTGTACTAGTCTGGAGTTCCACCAGTTTGCATAGTGCTAGCTCACTAGAATATGTTGCCACAGATAGAACATGGATACCCTACTCCAGTTTACAGACTCCGTGTCGACCAGTCTTGCTTTGCCCTGTTTATGCCGAACGCCGTTGTAGGTCGTATGCTTGAGTGTTTAATATAGTCGACGCATTGAAATATAATGCGCAATACGGTACCGCATGACTTTTTCTAACCTAAAATTCCTTGGGCTCTAGAGGATTAAAGGGCACATCGAAATGTTATCCTAATGCCGGAATATAGAAAACATTGCGTTTTAATTATTAATTAACAGTTGGAAATTATGTTGAGAAACCTTCGGTAATTCTTGCATGGCGTTTTTCCCAAGAAAGTTCCGATTGTCCATCGTATTCCTCAATGTAACCTATATCTTTTTAAAGTTTTTCCCAGTTCAGGGACAGTAATCAGGTGGTACAACTGAATATTTAGGATTTTAAAGATCGGCTCCAAGATAAGATAAGATAAGATAAGTTAGATGGTGATGCTTTATTGTCCATAAGGGAATTATGTTTAGCTTACAATCTATCTGACTATGAAGGGTGGACCCCATAATACTAGTAAGTAAATAATAGCTCGAACGACTTCAGTCATTCAATTGAAGCATACATACAATCTAAGCATGATGTATCGTGATAAACTTGTAAGACTACAGAAGTTGGTACTGAAATGTGTAGCCATTTAGGTTATGCCAAGATTCATTTGACTGTTTTTTTTTGTGTGGATGTATCGGCTTAACACAAACTCACGACCATTGTCTAAACATGTTTTTCTTATATTCGAGTATCAGGACATATAAGAACTCTCGTAGCGATCGCTAACCCTATAACGCCTGAACTTAGTAAAAGTTGAATTAAAAATATCATTAACTTACATTCTATTTATATTATATGAGCAAAGAATTTGGTGTATTGAAAAATCTTAGTTTATTTTATACTATTGTCATGATCTCTTTGAAATGAAAATCTTCCTAGCAAATCCCTGTCCGCCATTACCATATCTAATTTATATTTGTACCTCTAATGCCTGGGTTCTCGGCCAGAGTGAATAAAGGTCTGTTCTGTCTGCTCAGTATGGTGGCGGCACAACACCTTGACATAGTTCTTGAACCGCTAGTCTCGAGCCGTTGGTAATCCTCAAGACAAACATCGGAACGAGTTCCCAGAGGACGTATGCGACATAGGTTGCACTGTTCTATTGACTTAGAAACTCCGGGAACATCAATTTCTTTGCTTGCCTTTCAAATCAGACGCAACGACTAGGCATTCTTGTGCCATTCTCGAACATCTTCGTTAATCCAAAGGCACACATCTTGTGTAAACCAATGAGCAATCCTCACTGAAACGCATATGCCGACAATGTCGGATCTGAAGCCATACTACGTATTGACGGTATTACGTTCATGAATATTCTATAAATCCTTGGAAATTATCAATTTCTCGTTTGATTTGGTATACCGATTTTAAACCAAACAAGTTTTTCTTTTCTTCTGTGAACACTTGAGTTTCTAATATGAAGAACATTTATATCAGTAACTACCGATTTAGGATGATGATTAAAAACAAAGACGACTTAGATTCTGTAGGTTTTATTATACATGGATACCTTACCAAAGTTAATACATCATAATACATATCTTCACGGTTATCACTTCATCATGGTCCTACTTCATGAACGGCTTCCGGGGAAATCAACCAAACTAATGGCATAACATTATAGTAAAATGTATCGTATTTCATGATTTCTAAACACCATAAGAACAGTTTGTCTTGATCGACATGCCAACTCCGAGTTGTATACAATTGCGACATGCGTGTATCCTATACAGCTACACTCTTTAACCCTCTCCCTGCTGAATTAGGAACAGGCACTGCTCTTTAAGGCATTTCCGGTTGTATTCAGCATGGAGAGGGTTAAACCCATCCTCGAAACAGAGAAGCATTGGTGGATGTTAAGTAGACATTTTTATGGTATGTATTTCGAGGATGTATGTAACCCAATACACTCTAATAATGAGCACCAATGTGGAATAAGTAAATCATTCTAAATTTTAAAAAATAATAAACTTAAAAGCAAAGTAAAATACATTAACCTTATTACATCGATAAGTATTGCCAATGAGGTAATAGTATATGCAAAATTTAAGTAAGATAACTACATATACTTATCGAGAAACAACGTCGTTCGTAATGTCATATTTAATAATAGTAAATACATAGTCATTATGTTGATAAATAATTTCTTTTTAATAGTGGGGAGCAATTAATGAACTCGACTTGTTGTTAGATAAAAAACTGGGTCGAACAAATATTCTCAATAGACAAATATCATGTATAATGTATAGACAACCCTATGATGGTGTTTTAACATCGCATCCTTCTTTGCTTGAACTCCGGTAACGCAATGATATAACGGTGATTACACGAAGACAGTTCCGTGTCGTAGTAACCGGCGTACATCGCCGGTGTTGTGGGGAAGGGGTGGGGGAGAGGAGAAACATAGAAGCAACGCGTTGTCATGGAAACGGGAAGATAAAATATCCCAAGAAACGTGGCATGAATGAACTGAAGCCGCGGAGCACATCCATTTGGAAATGAGCCCGAGAAGAATCGATAAACGCCGAGAGAGAACGAGAGGAGGACTCCATTCCTGCAGCTGTGCCAGTGGCAGTCCAATTACCGGATACACACAATTAAAACCAATTAGCAAATGACTACAATCTCGAGCATAACATGCATTCTTTGGGTATAAATCGATACAAATTACATCCCCAGTCATGCATGTGTTTGCATACATGCATCCCTAGGCTATGCATACGCACACACACACACACACACACACACACACACACACACACAAACACACACACACGCGCGCGCACACACACACACACACACACACACAAACACACACACACACACACACACACGCGCGCGCGCACACACACACACACACACACACACACAAACACACACACACACACACACACACACACACATTCGCATTCGCATTCAATTCCATGTATATTTACAGATAATCTATTTCGGTTTCCATGATAGATCGAACGTTGTCAAAAACCAGCCGGCACATCGCAACATACGATGTCGAAACGATGTCGAATTGACGGGGAAACCACGTCAGCGACGTCGTGACCTAAAACAACGTAGTTTCGGCATCGTATGCCACGATCTGCCGACAGGGAAGCTAATACTCTGGAAAGCCATACGATATCATTGCATAAACATACATATCTCGAGATAAGCCTTACTTCACATCCATACATCCGCACATGTAAATAGCATCCGTCCAAATTTACAAAGAATGTATATGCATATAATACAATAATACAATCTTTAGTCGTTACACATCTTTGGTACACGATTATACAAGGCAGCAATAGCATACTATGCATACACATAATGGGACTATATAATGAACCGTGATAACGGCCCGAGATCCGCCAATCCCTGCCTTTTCGACATATACTATGAGCGGTATTATATATAAATAGGTCTTACACAATCTCCCGTATGACAAATTGCATTCTACAGTCATACATAGATAGTCAACGTTAGCTCTTGGTCTAAATAGTATTCAATCTATGCTCTGCATGTTAATCTATTTTATTTGGCACGGGTATGTCAATGGCTTATGCGTTGCGGATAATATGAGAACATGTCAATATTAATGGAAATTTAATCTACGTGGTATTTATGTTTACGTTCCAGTACAGGAACAACAAAGTGTATTGTCTATTGCAAGTATCAAAAGGATCGTACTTGAAGCCAAAAAAAAAATTAAAAAAAGAAAAAAGATTAGGTATCCTGTTCTAGGGTCCTAACAAGGTCATAACCGTATCTTTGCACGACACTTTCACCTCGGGTGTCCTGGCTTGTTTTTGAGCATCCACGCTCGGCTCGAACACCAAACAAGGGTAGCTAACTTATTTTGTTGTGAAGGTTGTGCGCGCACGTCAATCGATGTCAAACAACAAACGTAAAGTCCATCCACTATCTCTGTCAGAGCAGCTGTAGCGTATGAGCAGACATTGAATCTGCACCACGAGGATGAAGCTAGTATAGTCCACCACGCTGCCATATCCAAGGACGTCCCGCATCACAGTCGTCAGCGTACTGATAGGTAGCTACCTCAGCATTGATTAATATAATCAAAGTAATACTGAACACATGAACGACGAATACAACAGTAAAACACTGAGACGTTAACCCCAGTGGGCCGCGTCACGTCACGGCATCCTGTGAAGTGACGGCGGTAATATCTTAATTGTTCCTTCTGTTCGATGTACACATACACTCCAGTTCTTCTGTGCAAGGAACGGTTCTCGTTGTGCTGGCCAACTGTACCTATATGTCCGATATACAACTCAAAACAAATAGGGGACAATCTTGTGCGGGACTCTCTTGCAGTACTCGATCCAGAAGGTTCCGTACTTCTCGCAGCATTTCGCTTCGTCTCTGTAGCTGCGGTGGATGAGGAGAATGATGAGGAAGATGGTGTAGGAGAATGGCATGACGTTGACGAAGAGGGCTGGGACGGACCAGAAGAACGCCAGCATGATCTCTGGGATGTAGTGGAAATGTCTGGAGAACCCCCACCAGCCTGATGCCAGAAGGAGCGACTCCTTTACCTCTCCGGTTTCCAGCTGGTACTTGGCTCTGATTACTCTAGGCTTCCTCCCCCAGATCAAGCAGTTCCCGTTGGCCCCGCGGACCGCCTGTTTCTGGCTGTCGGCTTCGTAGTTGATGTAGATGGACAGGATGCCGCAGAACAGGAACAGGCAGGTTAGGACAGGTCCCAGTCGGATGGGCTGGTTGACCATGTAGAGGCTGACTGAGGCGTAGAACCCCGGCACGAACACCAAGCATCCCCAGCAGATGTAGTAGCCGGCGCGGTCGACCATGATGTCGATGGTTCTCATGTAGCCGGACTCCCACCAATAGAACTTGGCGAGGTAGATCAGCTGAAGAGTGCAGCATACGAACATACTGTCTACAAACCCGTGGAGCTCGTAGCTCTTCAGCGCGAATATACACGCGAGCAGTGCCCAGATCATCAGTCCAAATCTGCAGTTGGTGAACACCTTAATGTCAAATCCGAACACTCGTGGGTAGAGCTCCGTACCCCAGTAATAGTCAAATACTACATTCCCCGTCGTTCCGCAGTCCGTCGACGACGGAGCATACTTTCCCTTAAGGTACAGGAACACACAAAACAGCAGGCTGAATATATTAAGTGTCGCCAGTACTGTGTCGAATTGGTCGTAGATGATAGTCGGGGTCATTCCATACCGCTTGAGTACTACGGTGCCCACAGCGAATAGCACCATGGTCAACAGGAAGAACTTGAAGCCATTGTCTTTGTACACTGGAGTATTGCCTTTTGGGGTCAGCGGACCATATACCGTCTTCCCCGGGAGAAGCTTCATCATCACGAGCGCGTACAGACAATAGACCACCAGTATCGCCGATATCAGCGTGCTCTGGAACGTCACGTGACTCCATACATGAAGCAGGCCTCCGAAGATGGACTTGCCCTCGAACGTGGCGGCCATCTTGGCGTAGCTCCCGTCGCAATGTACGGCTGTGAACCAGAGAATGATGACGGCATTGGGCGTAGACGCGATGAGGAACAGAGGCAAAACAGTGGAACTCATGAAGTACTGCAACTTCAGCTTCCACTTGTTCTTGGACAGAGTTTCGTACCCTTCCTTGTAACCTTTGAACCCGTTCTGCAGCACGTCGTCATTGGCTTCTACCTTGAACAGGACGTCCTTCTTCCGGCTTTTCGTATTCGTCTCAGGCTGAAATCCACAACATGTCATACCATTACATTTTTATTGATCGAATCTATGCTATGTAAGTATGTATATTTAATCAAACATTTCTTTGGCTTGTTTTCCATGCTGCATTTAATGTTAATCCATGTATAGCAGAATTAAACATTCATCGTCGCATATGGGTGAACGATTCCCGCAGTGATGCAGAACAATAACCCACAAAGTCACTCGTTAGTTAACATACCGTCATCAGGTCCCTTGTAAATGTACGGCTTATCTGATTTCCTTCAGAGACAGTATCAGTGCATTTTTTTTAACTATTATTATTCTTTATTATTATTCTGTATTTTATCGTTTTAATGGTTACAAAATACATACAATAACATTGTATAAGTGCATACATACATCATTGTATTGATTTGGTGAGCTTATAAATATATCACTAGTTAGTGTATATGCTCTTTTTATTTTATGTATTACAGTTCATATTATATATGGATTGCGTCAAAGAAATATACGTCAATAATGATAATATTACCGCAAATATGTATGTTCACGGATTGCGTCAAAGGTGTATATATTGTTTCGCTGATTTATCACAATTATATCTTTAAAAATATACAGACTATATTATATTGTATCAAATCTGTTGAATATTAGCATGATATTTAGAAGAGTGAACACCAACGAAACGTTGACTAATTATCTTGGTAGGAATACAAACGTAAACATCCACACCCAATAACGTTTACACATGAATGCAATCACTACGTGGACACTTACCATGATGGATCTTCAACTGGAGAAGGTTGCTTTCTTTCTGAAAAGATGAGAGAAAATATGATAATGTTATGTCTTGCAATTGGTGCTTTGAGTGTAATTGTTTAGGCAACTCTCTTCGCTGATTGGTTGTCTACAGTGGGTTCGGAGCCGCTTTCATTATTGTTTCACTCATATCATGGCTCACTAGAATATCCCCCGCAAGTTAGACCATCGATACCCCCACTGAGAGGGTACTGTTTCCGAGCCGACTAGTCCCTGTTTTACCACGTTTAAATGCCGATTGCCAAGCAGAGGAAGAATACAAAAAATACATGCATCTATTTACAGAGGAAGAATAAAAAAAACATGCATCTATTAACGTGTATTGGTATCGGGTTTGCATGGTTTCTGACGTCAAATCAACAGTGCAAGTGTACGAACGTTCATCTGTCAACTATGATCAGCAGTGATGCGCTTACATCCGGCCTAAACAGACGGTCTAGCATGCATAGCAAATATAAATTGCGAACGTTGCAGATAGTAGATCATTTTGTGATACGTTGCTGCGCAGAAAAAAACGGAAGTCCATTTCCTGAGAACATCCGTTCCCTGGGAACATGAAACTATAACTGTGTTAAAAGTGGTGCATTAATACAGAGATTCTAATGGTTGTTAGTCGCCCATCTAATTGTCAATATGTAAATATCCCACTGACATATAATAGAATATTTTGTATGAGACGTCATACTTTACAGTTAAGTCAGTATTAATGGACGTCATATAGGTAACAACATATTGTAGTATTTTGTTTGAATATGCCTATCCTATTTTCACGTTTACGGAAATATATAATTGGAATTGAAAGCATTCCTCTTTTGTAAAATATACAAAACATATCTACGCTATTAAAATACGAACCAAAGTTCTTTCAAATTAATCCCAGCGCACTTGACACCATGGGTATCATTATTAGCATCATTACCATCAAAAACATCAATATCCATATCATCATATATGAAAGAAAAAGAAACCGTGTTCCAACATACCTAAAATATATAGGCCGGCCTACTCGCTCTTAGAAAAGCCGATCTCTACGATATTTACAAATACCGCAAAACCTTGTAAAATAGTCCAACGCCGATCATCAACTAGCATGCAAGAAACAGAAACCGTTTGTGTAACATACCCAAGTTGAGGTCGCACTTGGAATAATAGACCGAACTCCCGACGATAACGACGACAGCCTAAACGCTCGCCAAATGGACAGAAACAAGACCGTTCTTCTGACTCTGCTCAGCGGGCTCGGACTGAAGGCTGCGATCGACCGTAGGACATTGACACCGAGCTACTCCAGTAGAACCCGCTATTAACAATTCGCAATAGCAATTAGAAGCCGACTCATCCTCCGTCCACAGACGGTGCCACGTACATGCCCGCGTCTCTTTTGCGTTTTGTGCCACGTCTGTCAGAACGTTATCAACTGAAAGATGCTATGAAATATTGCTTGTAATGACAAAGTGGCGAATGAGACTCATGCGGTTTAAAAGCCATCATATCGATATCAGTGATCAATAATTCAGAGCGCACAGCGGCAATGGGCAATATGTCGGAGGCGGTGGTGAAGGCATAGAGAAGTACAAGTGTATTGAGTAGCGAGGTCATAGGCTACCTTTGGCATTGGTGTTTTACATAAATGTTTTCTTTTGTTTTTATTGTGGCTTGAAGTTGGTTCTGTAACGTCTAAATAATGACACCTCGACCACTAACCCTTTTTGTAGCGAAAAATATCACAGTCTGGATAGGTAAGCGCGTTCCCTGTCCAATAAAAGCATGATGCATAGTATAGTAGTAACGCATAGATAAGTAAACATACCCGTCATGCTGTAATTTACCATGCGTATAGCAAATTTGACTAAGTATAAGCACGGCATGCATTAGATAAAATATTATACATATAGGTTCCTCTAAAATTTAAAAAAGTTGGTATGGGTATACGGACAATTATCAGTGTCTCATAAGCCATAATTGGCTGGATTGTTGTTTTCTAAACTGAATCTATAATGTGTATAATTTACAATGTGACACTTTAATAAATTATGTATCTATCTTTATCTATCTATCTACGTATCCACCACTCAACTTACCCAACCCTTCCAACACCTCACCCAACCCCTCCAACACCTCACCCACCCACGGGTATACACATACTTACTTCAATACATTTGTATTTCAATATCTGGAAAATGGATTACGTGCGTGTAAATTCCATACTTTACAACGATTTCTAGACTGATTACGAACCCTGCCCAGTTATTGAAACATATGTCCTTGCTTTGCAACTGACATGTCTATGCCTTGTTTAATGTCTGGAAAATGTATAACATAAATTCCATGATGTCCAATGATTTCTAGACTCATTACGAACCCTGCCCAACTATTGAAACATACTCCACGGCGTATCTTGTTATGCGGACGTTGTTCTGTCCGAGTGACATAAATGCTCCGGATTGTGCTGTACGATAGTGGAATTAATGCTGTCTTAATGGCGGCAGTCACACGATTACAAGTCCACCCCGCTGATCCAATGCATGGGGCCAACGCAAGCAATATGAGCGAATTGACCGTCACGTACTCCGTGTAATGACACCGTACTAAGAATACCTGTACTCTAAAAACAGCAAACTGCCGAAGTTATCATGAACATAGGGTGACGAATTTCATTATATCTCCATCCGTCATCTGTGAACGGAAATAGGCACAAATTAATACCTAATTAGTATTAAAATAATTGTCCTAATAATACTTAAATTCCGAGATTAGTTCAACCAAGAAAAGTGTCTGCCTTTCGTAAGATTGTAATACATATTACCTGTAAACTGTATTATGTAACCTTTGCTTTTATTGTAATATGATAATAATAATGTATCATTTAAATTTCTCACAACCCCTGTAGAGTGACTAAGCAGTTCAGTTCAGTTCAGTTCAGAGATTCAATAGACAGCAGCCAACGATAAGCCATAACATTCCCTTTTGTTTTTTTTACAAAAGGGCTTGGCAAATACGTGGCATAAAACCAGCTTCCATGACATACAATTATCGTTAATCTTAATTATTGATACCATGTATTGACAGTCAGCCAGACATAAACGTAGCAAGGTTGTTTCTCTATAACGGTTATGTTACAAAAGCACGTTACTACCTTTTCATTATGTATATTTACACCACGTGTCTCTATATGTACGCCGGACTTTAAAGGCACCCAAATCCATATATCAAGCATTGTGCGGCATATAAAGCATGTCTGTGGGCAGTGAACGTGTATGAATTTGGGACTACTTTCACTGGAAGAAAGTGCATGTGGCTTGCGTGGGAATCGAACCCACGTCCACGGAGTCAATGGTATTGATTTAATCCATGTAAGCTTCCGACTTTACATGAAAAGAACCAGTGAAATGCTCTATTTAACTGTTCATGGTGACTATTTTGAAAGACGTTAAAGGCATACAATCACGGTTGATAGACCTAGATAATGACCAAACGAATTTCAGACTATTTACGTTTGATTTGTAC
>JAUTBQ010178141.1:0-24857 GCA_032361185.1 Lepetodrilus ovalis
GTTGCAGTAAACCTGCGAGCACCGGCTGGTACTGACAGACAAAGGATGATAACTGTAGTGCCACTCTACAGACAGTGTATCCTATCAATATCGCGTCAGAAATGTAACTTCTACGAAATTGAAGCTGGGCCCCCTTGGGGCAGGATTTGAACCCATTAACTCATAGGTGGCATTCTACAGAATAAATGTAGCCCTGGATGAATTATTAATATTTTGTCAGCAAACAATTTAGTAATATATAATAATATTGACTATTTTACCAACTAATAATTGTTTTATTTAAATGCATCGAAATAAATATAGATTACATATTGCACGAACCTATACCTACTTTATTTTTGCAATGGTGATTCAGAAAAATATTGTCACTAAATTATATTATTTGCTTCAAAACAGACATTTTATGTGTATAGTTCAGCCTGCTCCGACGATAAGGCTGGTAATAAACAGTGATTATCAGATGATGGAATCAAGGATATGCGTCTCCCAAGGGTGAATAGCAATTATCATATACTGAGATCAGTTATTAAAAGAAATACAGCAGGAAATTTCAGACACCACAGGTTGAATAAAAAGAATAAATATTCTAATTTCCTTTATTTGTTCATAACAACTCAGTAAACTTGAAAACAATAACTGAGGTACACACAACATTGTTTGTATAAAGCAAAGTTTGTGTCTTCATTAACAAAAGTAACAATGCCATTTTGTAAAATAAAAAGAAATGAACCAGAAAGTGACAAGATTAGATATTCCTCCTTCTTTGTGATAATTGTAAATTGGTACACTAGATTGTCACAATAAAGGTGGAGACTATAAGGTAATCGTTAAACCGTGACACAAACTACCCAGCATTTAGATGGTTAAATTCTTTGCCAAGTCATGATGACATAATAACAAAGGTGGAATGTATCTTAGTTTTTCATAGGAACGGAGAGAGTAATTGTTTAACATTGTAGCAGGAATATTACATCCATATGCAACTATTTATTATTTTTCATGTGGAATTACCAAAATTAATAATGATTAATCAAAGACAAATAGTGTCAAAATGAAAACATAAAAATCAATCATAATGAACCTGACGAAAGTTACATGGAAAAATTTAACCAAACTGCTTCAGTAGTCACAAAGTGTCATTCCTGATAAATGCATCATAGTTATGTTAACCCTCCACATCCTGGGTTAATCCCTGGCTAATAAGGAAATTCTGATGCTAAAAAGAAATATCTTAGTCCTACCAATAAATTGATAACATCATTATGATATCAAAATATTAACTGCAGTAGAAAAATACTGTAAAGAATCGAAACATACACATAAAGTGAACATGGCATGGCAACAGACAATTGCAGTTTCAACCAACAAGTAAATAAATCAACACATGGACAAATAAATCTGCAGATTTCTACAGATCCACACAAAATTGCCATGCCTACTTCTGAGAATATGAATTTTTATGTAAATGTAACAATACTAATACTTCTTTGTAAAACCTCATCAAATTCACAGTAATGTAATCTCCATAGGTAATATTCATTCCATAAGCAACAACTTAATAAATAACAGACACAATATCATCTTACATACTCTACAATTCAATAAACTATTTTAGTAAACAATACTACAAAATGATAACAATATGATTTAATTGAAATGTCCAATAAAATATTAACAATACTATATCAAAATGATAACAACATGATTTAATTTAATTCAATGAAATATTAATAACAGCAACATTGGAAAATATTCACAAGTGAATTATCTAATAAACGAGATAATCCTAGGCAACAGAGTATCTCATAACAGCAAAACAAAAACATTAGCATGTGAGCAAATGTAACAGCTGATTTGGCATATAAAGTAAATATTTAACAAATTGGCACAATTGACTTAAAATATATAGAGAATCTATCAGGATACTGTAAAACACTTATTTATGCGGATACAATTGCAAATAACAGACAAATGATAAAATTGGCATATTCATAGCAATTATTTTACATGCATTTGCAATTTTTGTTAAATTACTAAAAAGGAACAAAAAATCTCTCGAACAATTCTTGAAAATTTAATAGTAACATGTGCACTAGTGATTTCAAATGTAACTAGCATGGTTGGAATTTTGACAAACTAAGGTGTTCTATATATCTTAATAAAATAATAATTTTGTGTAAATTAAGTCCACGCATGTGCTAAGTGTGTTAGTGCAATATCACTATTGAACATGAAAACTGATATATGTTTAAATGTTTTCGATGTATTAATTAATGCTGTGTGGATTTTAGATGATATCAATGGTGAATTGATAGCTTCTAAATTGAAATGAACACCGAACATGTAGCATGATGTGTTGAAATAAAACTTTTAGAAGCTATCAATTCATGATTGATACCATCTAAATTCCAAACAGTAGACCTTTATCAACATTCTAACACGACTACATAAACTATAGAATATATTTGGATGTAATGCTGTAAGTTGTAATCTGGGTAAAACAATACGTGACTTGTCGATTTCATTGTGATGTCACAACTAGTTCCAGGTTGTTGCGCTACCATTCAGCTGCATACTTATCGGGAGACAAGTCTAGAAGCTATGGCACAATGACAGGAATTTTAATCTTGACTATCAACAAATACACGACATCATAGTGCAAAACATCTTCAAGAATGTACTTTTCAATATGGGAACTTTTCTCTGACTTGATTCTTATAATATAATGTTCGGAAGGATAAATTCATTGCAAACCGATCCCTTAACGTATATGGGTTGATTTACTATCTAGACATAAGCCTATATAGACAGTCCTTGTTTCCCACGAGACTGGTTGACGAACCTCTATCATTGGGATCACTCCCACCTAGCCCAAAAATGTATCCCACGTAGCCCAAATTACATTGACAGCAAATTGGTATTAAGGACTACAGCAGTTGCATGCTTGTCAGTGATTCCGTTCTTAAATCAGTGGTGTATCAATCAAAATTAACAGTATCTGATATCGTGGGTGTGACACATTTTGGCCAATCGTTTGTAGGCTGTTCATATAAGTCATGTCAGAATTGTACATACATCACAGTTCTTACATAACTATTAGATCAATCATATACAGTTGGACCCCATTATACCAGACACTTCTGTTTATGTTTAAGATCTGACTGGTAATCAAAACAACTGGGCCATCGGATCAATCATGCATCGAGTTAACAGTATATAGTAATAAATCTGTATTGGTAAAAAGTTGACGGGTAAGCGGAGAAACCGTTATAACAGAGACCGTCATTACAGAAACAGTTATAACAGAAACAGTTATAACGGAGTCCATTATTACTGGATCTGACTGTATGTAGACCAATGATAGCCAATGATAAGAAAGATAGAACAAAATGACTGAGGGCAGTGCCAATTCTTCCAGCAGTTGAGGGTGAGACATTCAACAGTTGACCCTGCTAAGTAGTAGGTTTAGTACAGTGTCCCCTCGATATAACGCTGAATTTGGGGTCCATGACATACCCCCCCACGCCCCCTGCCTTATAGTACCAGCCTTATATGATAGTACAGGTAAATAACAAAAATAAAAATGGGATCCACATCTGAACCCGCCTTATATCTGAATCTGCTGTGTATTGAACAGTGTTATATCGAGGAGACACTGTATATACATGATCATATGACCTTGGCTCTCAGTGGAATAGAATGTCTTTGGTCCTAAAATAACCCAATTTTAATATAGGTCCCATCACAAGTATGCCATTTACACTGTATTCTCTCAACACAAACCACAATAATTTATAGATAAATACATATCACCTAAGTAATATTGTATCACCAATGATCACAAAATGGGAGAAAAAAGAAACCACGGAATGTAAAGTACAACAAAAATTAATAATCAGCATTAACAAATTTGAAAAAAACAACAGTAATAATTAATAAAGAGCATGTGTATGATTTTTACATAATACAGTCATTTTGATAAATAAAAAACATGACAAATTTAGGATTTGTTTTCATCAAAATTTCCAAACCTATATTGCCTAACCTAAATCTAAATATTAATTTGGTAATGGTTGACATAACATATCTTGTAGATTACACTCAGTATAACATACAGTAAACCTAAACAAAAGATTCATTTGGCAATGGTATGACATTTAATCTCTTGTAAATTACGCTCCACATAATAAACCTAAACGAGGGATTCATTTGGCGACAGTATGACATTAAATATCTTGTACGCATCCTGTGACATGGAGGAAACGGTCGACCCTGATGACAAACTGAAAGAATCGCTTTCCGACTTCATCGTCGTCTCCATCGGTTCTGTCGGTTCCGCTTCCTCCTCGCAGAACTCCTCGTCCAGAGCATTGTTCCGGAACAGCGGCGACATGGGCCCGTTCTGCGGCGTCTTGGTGCCGACGTCCCACGTGTCCTCTTCCAACTCCAGCCCCCCCACGTCCCTCCTGCTCCCCCCGCCCTCCACGTTCCCGTTCAAGTCCACCATCCCCACCAAGGTCACATCCTTGGTCATGGCGGTCAGTTCCCCTCTGGGGAAGTAGGCCGGCACCTTCATCTGGATAACACAGACTATCTCCTCGATATCGTAATCGGTGCAACTATCGGACCACTGACCTGTTCCCTGCTTCTTCAGGACGAGGCGCTGCAGCTCGGGGTACTCCTGCAGGAACTCATCCAGGTTGATGCCGTTGGCGCTGGAGGACTGGAGGAAACGGAGCGGAACCCTCAGCATCGACGGTTCTTGTTCCAGCTCGTATCCAAACCCTAGGCTCTGCAGCATCTGTTCCGGATCCACATTCCGTTGGTACAGCAAGATGTCGACACTGAAACGCACGATGTATATTGATTTCTGCAATTACTGAAATGTGTGACAAATACTTGTGTAATGACTGAAGCACGGTGCACATTTGTGCAATCACTGAAACACACAATTTAAATTTGTGCAATCATTGAAACAGACAATGTAAATTTGTGCAATTACTGAAACAGACGATGTAAATTTGTGCAATCACTGAAACACATGATGTAAAATTGTGCAATCACTGAAACATATGATGTAAAATTGTGCAATCACTGACATTGAAATGCATGACAGAAACATACTTGAGCAATTACTGAAATACATCACTGAAACATAGAGTGAATATTTGGGCAACAACTGAAACATGTGACTGAAATAAATTATGTATATCAGGGCAATCACTGAAACATGTGGAGAATATTTGAGAAATTACTGAAACACATCACTGAAGCACATGATGTATATTTGTGCAATTACTTAAACACACGAACTTCATGTTCACAAAGTATATTTGTGGAATCACTGAAACATGTAATGAACATTAATACAATCAGATGATATCAAAGTCACCTATTATATAGAGTATGTGATCAATGAAACTAGTGGGACTGAATGGGTGACTTTTACATCACAGCGGGAATCTGCAGTCAATAGGCCATGACTTGAAACTAAGAATAGTCCGGCACCCCTTCAAATCAATAAGTTTCAATAACCATGGATAATCATACAAATTGTATACAAATAATAGGATAACAATGGTTGATGCAATTGTACAATAAACCATTCAATGTGAGTTTCATTTATAATATTTTCCTTGATCAATAACAACAGATCAAATCGGATCAAATTTGAATAATACTGAATGTCCACATTACCATAATCGATTCATGCTATCATGATGACAGGGGGGAAAACTATGCTCTTGATAAATCAGAATAATCAGTTTTTGTGATCAGATAGATTTATACCAAGTAGCACAACTCAGACACCAATATCAGGTCAGACTGAACTCAAACCAACCAGTGACCCTCTGCATCTGAGTTAAAACACAATAGCTAGACATCTACATGTTGTTTAGGATAATCCACATAGAAAAGGACCCTTTGGTTTCACTGTTGCATAATGATACAAAGAAGGTAGGAGTTGCCTAAGCTGTGGTGTAACCATCAGAGTATAACTACTGGCCTTACACTGTATAGAGTTAGCAGACCATGATACAGGGGGATCCTAAATCTCCTGTGCTTCTCCTTAATTTGCAGTGCTTGAGGTGCTCACATCCAGGGACAATGCATTCACAATGCAACACTTTCTTTGTACAATAGTCATGCAATCAACATGACATTAATGGCAGTTCCAGGTGAATCTGTTTTATTTTTATGTTGTTGTGTCGCTGTTTTCTGGTCGAGTCATTGCGTGTAACAATGTTCAATGTCCTTACTTTCCTCAATGTTAACACGGTTCTGTCACCAGCTGGTCTCTACACATACAATCCGTATTATCAGCACGGCTGTGTTATGAAATAATGTTATCAGCACTGTTGTGTCATGACAGTATTTACTGTTGTTTCACTACGTTCTTCAATGTCGCCAAGGTTGTGTCATGAATCTCCTCAATGTCATTGGCCGAGGGTGTGGCAAGATGATCCTACTGTTTGGTGTCAATAATTTTCTAGATGTGAACACTGTTGTGCCATGTTATCCCTTAGTATGAGCACTGTTCTCTCACTGCTTTCTCCAGCCGCCAACAGAAAGTGATCCATTCCCCCGGATGCGTATACCTCACCTACTGTTGTGAAGCACATCCCACACACACATGAAGGCAATTAGCACTGGCAGCTCCCAAATCGCCTGTCAATCAACCCAGTTGATAGGTGTTATATAAACACCCACAGGCTACATATAAGTCATACCGTAATGCCTTCCTGTGAAATAGCTGAACCGCTTTGAATACTTGCCATTATAAATACGTTCTCTTTCTAGTAACATTTTAAATTGTGAATACATTATATCTCAAATGAATCTCATGAGTTAATTCATGCGATACACAGTAACATACGGTAAGACATATCCCAAGCAACAAATTGCTAATGCTGTGCCTATTGATGTCGAATCTTCTACAATATGTGCTGTATGAACTTAGCAAGGCACCACTGAACTATATGATGTAATATATCATAATGATGTAATATATCATAATGATGTAATATATCATAATGACCACTGAAAAGAGTACAGTCGAGCCTTCTCAACACCTTGGGGATTATACCCACCTATTGGCACTGGATCCACTAGTTTGTGCCGAGATCTCAGAGTTGAAGCTCGTCGTCCAACAGGTATCTGCCAGATTTCTAAGGTTGGCCAATCGAGGGTCTACAGGAGAGGGATGGGCGACTCTGGAATGTAAATGTAATGTAAGGTAATTAAGGTGTAAGAAACATTATCAGAGGACCGACATGTCGATACATACAGTGTACATATACAAGTCTGAAATGCAAGGCATTACCTCCAGAAGAGATTTCATGCATTTAGCATTGGTTTTATCCACACTTCGGAGAGATGTAGTACAACATGTTTTGTCACATATTTACAGTGATTAGTTAATTTAACCCTCTCTATACTGGAGGCAACCAGAGATGCCCTAAAGAGCAGTGTCTGTGTCTAATCCAAAGGGCTAATATACAAAAGTAAAAATTTAAGGGAACGATGAAATTGTTATTTGAATATTGCTTTCAATGCGGACACATCGAGTAATACATGACACAAAGGATTCAAGTAATTGAACGGAAATTTACAATACTGTGTCCCCTCGATATAGCGCTGGTTGGGGTCCATGACATACCCCTGCCTTATAGTACCCGCCTTATATGATAGTACATGCAGGTAAATAACAAAAATAAAACTGGGATCCACGTCTGACCCCGCCTTATATCCGAATCCGTGGTGTATCGAACTGTATTATATCGAGGGGACACTGTACATGCAAGAACATGTGTACACAATTCTATTTTGCATAGATATATATGTGTCTCATTGAGCTATGTATTGGTCATACGTATAAGTTGCTTCACTTTGAATTAAAGTATAATAATTGTGTGTTCCCTTGTTGTTTGACAGTAATATATGACTCATTCTCAGAAAAGTAGGACAACTGCTGTCATCAATGTTTCTGTAGCTATACCTGACAAAATGCAGCAGAAAATTACCAAGTTTTGACATTTCCAAACTACGTATTCATAATGAATAGAATGATATAATGATCCTTGGGTTCTTTACTTTTTTTACACAGCCCTTGACATGTCCAACATGGTGAGACATCAATATTATTTTAACTTATCTACAGTCTTATATTGTCTATATTAAGAATTGGAAATGCACTGAAATTCCTCACATTCAATACAGTGTCTCTAGAATAACTTATAATAATAATATCTATCCTGTACATTATATTCGCACACAAAATTTAGACCATCTTAAAAATTGAGTACTAGTACACTGTATTTACGAGTCAAATATTGTAATATATAGGGCACAATTACAAATAAGCAAATATGAATAATTATTATTAGTATGTTAGATTACATAACATATATTTGTAACTACAATCTAAATTTGCATTTGAGGGTTGGAAATGTTTTTTTACCGACCAAACATTTTCCATTATCATTTACAAATTAATGACTGTATCTATTGCTATGGCCTCAGTATTTGATTCACATTGTGTGAATAAATTTGATTGGATACTAAGAGAAAGTATCACTTAAAAAAATAAATAGAACTCAACAAGAACTATTAATGAGACCAAGAAATCCATCATTATGTTTACTAGTTCCAGTACAATAATAATTTATGGGACACCATTTACGGGACATCCAACTAATAATTTTTCGCATCAGGTGGGTTTAATTTAGTTAATTAGCAAACAGTTACATAATTATATATCACCCTGGACGTCCGTGCGAGAGCAAGTGGCGTTTTCCGAGACTTGCTTGCATTGCTAAAGTGGAAAACGTACCAAGTTAAGACAATGAGTCATATGTGCAAAGACACTAGCAAGAAACATTAAAAAAAATCCCATGAAACATCTTAATTTTCTTGATTAATTTCCTTACCTTGATGAAACGGCACAAACTGGTGATAGTGAGTTTGCTGAAATATAAATACAACATCTCTTAAGAATGTTACTTATACATCTGGTATATATATTAACAATACATTTCCTTCTAAATGGAGAAACAATATCTTATTGACACGGCTTACATTGCCTGAGGGTGCTATTATCGATGCACAGAAGTAAACATACCAATGCCCACAGCCATCATGCTGAATCATTTTCTGTTAATGTTGCCATTAATGTCGCCATTAACATATTGACCAGCGATACCAGAAATATACAGTTTCGCATAAAATTTGACATAAATTGTTCCAATTTCTATTTATAGTGCATATATTATTCAAAATATTTTAGATGTAATGTTACCTACAGACTATGAAAAAGTAATTAGGGTAAATATTTTCCAAATACATGTAACATTACAATCCAGGACAACACAATCAACAGACAGGTTTAGAATTCCTGTCAGCACACTCCACATGGATGTTAATTATGTATACATCAAAAAGCATCACAGTTAGTGGTAAACAGATATAGATATACCTGGTAGACAGGTTATTTAACTCAATAGGTACCAGGTATGTACACTATAGGTACACGCACGCACACGCACCATGCACGCACACACCATGCATGCATACACGCACGCACACACACACACACACACACACACACACACACACACACAAAGGTATTCACTGACTGGATTTACCATAATGTGTTAGTTACATTAATTTTTAAACCAGCCATAATGAGTTGAAAATGTAATCACTTTGATTGCATTAAATGTTTTAAATAATACTACATGTTGTAGTAGTAATAATAATAGTAACAATAATTAAACAGAAATAAATATGTAAATAACAAAAGAAAAGAATAAGAGAACATACATTATTAATAAAGAAAATTAATTCTAATAATGAATCTCGTAAAATAAAAAAACAAATTGACATTCAAACAACGTTCATAGTAGGAATTAATAAATAAATAAACATTTGTCATATTTCCAAAGGCTTCATTTCTTATTTCTTTTTGGGGGATTATTATTAATTATTATTATTATTATTATTATTATTATTATTATTATATTACATTTATATAGCACAATACAGCCATAGTATGCAGTAGTAGACAAAATTTCAGTAGTTGATTGATTGGTGGACTTCAATTATTAATGTAAAATTGTCAGGTAAATGCACATCGCTCAGAAATACACCAGGTAAGAACATTCATAACCAGCAAATGATGCAAGAACCTCAGTAATATAAATGTCTATGATATGCCTGTGTGTGATGTCAACTTGTAAAGGAAATATCTGATTAATATATGTAGCAGTAATATCTATCTGTTTCCCACAGAACCATTAAGTTATGTTTTAACTATTATATATACAGTCAGACCCCAGTATAATGGTCTCCGTTGTACAGTCTCTCCACTTACTGGTCAACTATTAATCATTACAGATTTCCTACTACCGTATGTACAGTGTACTTTAACTCGATGAATGACTAACATGATGATCTGGTTGTTTCGCTTACCGGTCAGATTTTAATGAAAACGGAAGTGTCTGGTAAAATGGGGTCTGACTAAATACACAACAGGCTCCGATATTACATAACATTTTTTAGGACAAACACATGCTCACCTCGAGGTATTCCTCACGAAACCCCACAAACAATTTTAGCTTGAGCATTAACGTGTACCTCTATTGCACATGAAGTTCATAAAGGATGTCAAATGTTTCATCACTGGCCAAAGTATGAAATTATTCTTATATAAAAACTTCATGTTCCCTGTATTTAACTGACGTGCCTGGTGTATGTCAATAAAGTACTACGAAATACACACACATAACACCAAGGAGTACAAACAATACCATACATTTTATCACCTCATTTAACATCAACATTGTCATTGCACTCTATCAGAAAAATTAGTAAAACAATATATACCACACGCAAGAATAAAGTCAACAAAGCTTAAATGCAGGCCTGAAAGTTCTATTAGAAAGAGGGGGAAAAAATGGGTTAAATATAATAGCATACAGCAGTCAACATATCGCACGCTGGTACCTACAGGCATAGAACACGTGTGTCTTTTGGTATTCATCCACAATTATATCCATCATGAACGAAGACAAGCCAGACCCGTGTCTGTGATGATTCTCCCACTAGTAAGCTAATATTCAGGTACCAATTCGGTTCCAAGCTCAGTGAAGCACTTAGGAATATCACAAATCACTGCACACAAAATATACCAGACTTTAAAACAGCATGTCCAATTGACTCTGTAATGGCTTCTGTAATCAAGCAAACCAAAACACAGTCTTTAAGAGGCAGGAACTATTTTTAAGTCGTGAAAACGATCTTGTGAAGTGAGAACACAGTCCATGATAAGAAGACCCCCTGTAGAATTAGGAGTCTGACAGATTTATGATCACGATGATTTTTTAAATATTTACTTAATAATGTTGTATTTCATTTGTAGAGATTTCAAGTCTTACATAAAAAGAAGTATCATTGGCATCTTAACTGAATTACCCTTGTACAGCAGAAACATTCATTATTTGATGCTCTCTCATGTTTATAGATTACGGTAAAACTACTCTACATCAGTGATGTAGTAAACAGAAGACAGCTAGTAAGTGATGTTACAGATAAATTAGTCTTCGCTTGGAGGAGAATCGGAAATAATCTGACACTAGAAAAATAGCCTGCACTGGCAAAGCTAAGCCTAAGTCAATCTTCAGTGGATATTCACTGCACTGGGATGATAAACAAAGATCTGGAAACAGTTATCCCTACCTTGAATAGATTACAAGGGCAAGAATGTTACACACTGCTTTACTTAATATTATATCTAATTTAGTTACAAGAAATATGTTAACCCTCTCCCTGCTGGATTAACACATCTCTTTGGGCATCTCCAGTTGCCTGCAGTAGGGAGAGGGTTAAGCATGTCCAGATGTTCTAAAAACATCAGAAACATACCCATAATGTCAGCAATGTGACTCAAATCTTAAAAGTGTTACACTTATTTGTAAATTTATAAAAAACAGTATTAATTAATACATAAAAATGACAGAAGTATACCTCCTATTTATCTTGAATTTGTATTTTTTATTTTGATACAATTTACTTTCAGGCAACACCTCAATACCCTTGGTGCAAATTCTAATCATCAGTTAGGTTAACAATAAATTAACGTGATGAAGAACAGATTACCTGGAGCATAGTGACCAATTGTTATCGTAAACAAATCAAAATGACAGCTTTCTCCAAGAATGCCACATATTCTTCAATATCATTACAAAGCCTCCAACCTTGGAAATAGTCGTCGCCTATGAGTGAAATATTGCTGCTGCGATGTAAAGCACTAATTCATTCATACCTTAGATATACTTCCATAGACTCCCCACACATCACAGACTTACTACAGCAACCAGAAGACGACATAAAACAACCTTAACTAACCTGGTCCCTGCCACCAGCAAGTACAATTGCTGATTTTCACGGAATCCCCAGCTTATTATCTGCATCTGTCTATGACATACTACAAGGACAAGTTTGTGAATCCTACAAGTAGCACAAGGGGACACTTCCAGTTAGTATCACCTACTTTTGGTTTCAACTGCCGAGTGACATGACAATTTCCTGCGCCTGCTTGGGATAATACTAGGGCATGCTAATGATTGGAAGCTTTTCTGTTATATATCCACTATTTGTCTACTCTTTATCCACCATACCTTGAGACATTGTGCTCAATTCCACATTGTTTAGTCAGATTAACTAAAAAAGATCGGCGTCAAACATTACCACATTACAGTTGGTATTAATGCTCTGATATGATAAGCACATGGTATAGATAGACATACATATTTATATGATATCAGTGTGATAAGGTACAAAGTCCATATCACAAGGTAAAGCAGTTACAAGGTTATTAAACCAGCAGTTATGAAATGCATGGAAATAACCACTTATGATATAATAATTATTTTATTATAAATTACAAATACATATTTACTTTGATAAAATAGCTCTGGCAACAATAGCTACAAAAATAAAAATAAATAATTGAAAAATATTTTTCAGAAAATACATTAATTGAGAGTTTGCTGAAGTAATTAAATTATTAAAGTTGTTTAATAAGGAAACAACATTTCCATGTTATTGCCGAATAGTTTAACTTACCATCTACTTCATCATGTGTGTATTACACAATATCTATGATTAGATAGCATGTCGAATTAGTTCCTGATTGCATGACCATTCTGATATCTATCACGTATGTATGTCGAAGTCACATACGTATGTCGAAGTCACTTGTGACTGTCGAAAGAGTCAGACCATGTAAACTGGCGGTGTGGAAAAGCTAATGGAGGGAACTACTTGTTCTTATCAAAAGAATTTTTTATTTTATTTTTAAAATCCTCGACCTGTTAACTCAAACACTATGCACACAAGCCTGTAATAAATTATTAAATTATCAAAGTAAGCTTGCCTGTAGGGCTTTGATTGAAACCAGTGAAGCCATCAATATCTAAAAGTGGAAATAACAGTAAGCACCTCCACCAACTGTATCCTCCCTCAGAGCATACCCTCAGAACAGACCCTCAGAACAGACCCTCAGATCAGACCCTCAGATCAGGTATAGCTATGACTTCAAAGCGTGGCATGCACGGGGTATAGCTGCAGATGTCTTCATGTGTATGCAACTCGATTCATCACCAGGGCACAAATGTATTTGTGGATGGAAATTAATAAACCAAATACAGAACTAGATGATCAACTCCCGCGGTAGTATTTGTACATTGCCATACACTTTACAGTGCTGCGACTGTTACATGTCCTCTAGCTTACGATACTAATGTGGAAGTGTCTGTGTACCTGCAAACATACAGTTGCGCACATGCATGCTAATAGATGAATGATTCAGTATAAAAGGATCAGTTAGTTGATTGGCTATATTAGAACACCTAACAAGGAAGTGAACTATTTCTTAACAAATAGATCCGATCCAAGATCACAGACTATGAACCTTCTTCCTGTTTGAAGCAATTGGATTTGACTCATGTGCAGTAATGACTTGCTAAGTCTGTTTTTTAAGACAACACCACATGGTAAGTCAGTCGTATAATTATAAGACAACACTACATGGTAAGTCTGTCTTATAAGACGACACTACATGGTAAGTCAGTCTGACACATCTCATAGGTCTGTAATACAAGACAACTTCACTGAATCATACATGTACGCTTATATGATATATCTGATCAGTTGATATATGCATGACAAAAGACCATCCCATTTTACTTCATCTTAAATTAATATCAAAATCATGCCAAGGGGTCTGAAATACTCAGAGCCTGTAGTGTATGTTTTAAGGACGCTTGGGACCTGCATTTTAGAGGATGAGATTAAATAAAATTAAATACAAATCCGCGGCAACACCACCAGCAACACACTTACACCACGCACCACTTATTACCTGTCACAGTGGCATAAATCAAGAGTTCCAGCTATCAGAACACACCTATCCCCACCCTTCTTAAATAAATACTGATGACAATAAATCAATTACATGCATCTGATATATACATCTGTTATTATTTTTATTTTACCTTATCAGATTTATTTCTAAATTTCTTTTTTTTAAAACATTTAAAGGCATACTATCACGGTTGATTGGCCTAGATAATGGCCAAACGATTTTCTGTCTGATACTATTTTACGTTTAATTTGTACACACCAAACTTGTTATTTACTGATATACTAAGTCCCCAACACTTGATATTTATAATAAATTTCATACTTTATAATAATTATTTGTCCTGACTAATAATTATATTGTCTTTGATGTATTCATGATATATGAGAGTTATGTCCCCTTGCATTAATATAAAGAAGGACAAAGAACTAAGACTGTTCAGGTTGTTGAAATAGAATTTTGCCTACCGTACAGCGGTAGGAAGGTTTTTGGAAGTACAAACATGATTATACGTATGTCAAGTTAATGTACATAAATAGCTGTGATAGTATGCCTTTGATGGGTATTTTTGAGCATAATTATATGTTACACACCAGAAGCTAGAAACGTCATAGCTGCATAACTATGTTATGTAACTATCGCGATATGACGCTTGACAGTCAGTTGTTATATATATAACTTGTTGAAGACTGAGTAGGGCCTATACTATAGCTATATATAGCTGTGTATTCCGAACTAGGGCAGCGGGTTTAGCCATATGCATACTCGCGGTGTGTGATACGTTATAAATCACGTTTTATGTCCTAACTGAGTGTAAATGCAAATATCAGCTTATATTGTATTAGTTTAAACGTATTTTATTCACAATGGAAAAGTATTGGACACAAGTTATACCAACTTTGAAAATGTCCGATCCTGCCGTATTTACTTAATATCCATTGCAATAATATAACATCACAGAAGAAGAGAGAATAGTATGAATAAAAAAAAAGAAAGAGAAATGAAAGGGTATTTATACATATATAGCTGTATTTTCCAATAGCTGTATGGAAATATGAAATTTAGAATTGGGCTGTTTTTAATAACTGAATGCAATTTTATGCATTATAAGTCTAACAAACGTACGGATAATTTTTATGATTTTTTAAATTCAGTTTGTAAAAAATGTTTTGTTGACTGGTTTTGACAAGTCAGACGTAGATCTACTGGGTCCGCTCTACAAGTCCCTGTGGTTGTAGAGTCATCCTCGTACACAAGGGCTACGTATTCCGCTCTCTCCATGCCGTACACCCTGGCACATATCTAGGGGGAAACCTGCGCAAACAGACAACCAATGAAATACTTTTCCCGATGAAATCGCGTAAAAATCTATCCAATGAAATAGATGTTATCATTGTTCTATTAATAGTTCCTACAGGCTGTTTGCGCAGTTTTCTCTCTAGATGTTTGCCAGGGTGAACGGCATGGAATGGGTCCTGAATGTACTTGCCTTCCAATCTAATTAAAATTAAATGCGAAAGTTTCTCTCCCAAGATATATGGACATTCGAAACTTTCGTATATAATTTTAATTACATTGACTTGCCTTCATATTAATGTTCAAGTTTACACATCTATCATTATATGATGACATGTTTGCCAAATGATGGTACTTAGTATTTATGCTTCAATGTAGTCAAAAATGATCTTCGATGTCTGTAAAATATTTTTTTCCACTTTGCAGGTGTAAATAATCAGGCTATGAATCAATCTTATCGCTTTCGAAGTTCTTGTGGAGACCAAATCCCGGACGCCAATGAAGTTCTAGGTATAACAACAACAACACTGACGGCGGACCAATGTGGACAAATCTTTATGGTGATATAAACTATCAAGGAAAAACAGTAAACAAGCAACATGTAGGAAGTAGAGATCGTGCGTACGACAGCGTACAATCTCGGAATTAGGATGGTGGAATCTGTACAGGAGGCTTCCGGAAGTCGCTCACAATACCCGGAAGTTGCTCACAACACCCGGAAGTCGCTTACAACACTCGAAATCGCTTACAAAACAAACAACTGAAAGTGGATTACAAACGATAATCAGTCGTGTACCCTGGTAAAGTGGTGTAGTGTGGGAACTCCGGTTTGGACACGTTCTATAGTGGTGCTCTCTCTAACACGGTCACGTGACTGTAGCAGGCACTTGATGATGAAGGGAACTATGTTTGGTGATCACAGATTGAATATGGTTGTCTCTGGTGTGTACAGACCGAGCTGCGTGTGTGCATTTCCTATTACTAAGTATTTTTATCAATGTAATGACGGTTCCATGGTGTCACTATCTGAAGGTTCTATGGACGCCTAGCAATGTGTCAACACCTGACGGTGTATGGGCACCTAGCAATGTCTGGAAGCTGAATGGACACCCATCGTTGTGACTGTTTGGAAGCTGAATGGACATCCATCGTTGTGACTGTTTGGAAGCTCAATGGACATCTAGCATTGTGACTGTTTGGAAGCTCAATTGACATCTAGCATTGTGACTGTCTGGAAGCTCAATTGACATCTAGAAATGTGACTGCCTGGAAGCTCAATGGACATCTAGCATTGTGACTGTCTGGAAGCTCAATTGACATCTAGCACTGTGATTCTGTAAGCGGCATACAACGCGATTCGAAGGAGGAACATCTAGAGGGTAATCTACAGCTGAGAAACAGGCCAGTCCTTCTCGAGACAAATATACACACATTCAACAGCAACCTTCATCGTTATATATACAAAGACACACCAAAGACAGGACGGTCTATAACTTAGTTGTCTTAGTGATAATGTAGGTCATCAATCGTGGAGAGATAGTGCATAGGTTCCCGGAGACATTTAGGTCAAGTCCTCAAATCCTTCATAATGCAGACATTATTTACAACATATAATTCATAGGCATGTTCAAACTATAAATAAACTGATGTTTTCTGGATGCATTAATATGTATTATGTTTACAACTCAGGATATTAATAATATTTATAATTAGTAATGGACTAATTTCAAACGGCGGATTCTGGTTTATCGATAATTCCCATTTTCATGCCGAGCCACCTGCACTTGGCCTTCACGTCCTCCTGGACGAGGTTGAAACACATGGCAATGAGGGACAACCCGAACACCAGGTACAGGGCGCACAGCACCAGCTTCTCCTCCTGGGACCACGCGTTCAGGTCCGTCCCCGGCACGATGTCACCGAAGCCGATGGTGCTGAGGGTGATGAAGCAGAAGTAGGACCCCGTCAGGTAGTCCCACTTCTCCCACAGCGCGAACAGCAGGGCGCCCGCGAATATATAGCCCGCGATCAACAGTATGCACAGTGAGGTGGGCACATGGATCACTTCCTTGGGTTTGTCGGCCTCCTCGTCTTCGGAAGCCATCACCTGATGCGCCAGACCTTTCTCCAGGTCCGGGATCCGACGCCTCCGCGGCCGGAAAAGTTTGCAACAGACACCACAACAAATCTTCCCGTATAGCAACCGGAAACCGGTGGCCATGACGTCACCTATATTCGTGAGGCATAATAAAGTCAACGGGATTCCTAGCACAGCGTAGAATATAGTAACGATACGTCCTTCGTCTGTTTTGGGGGCCACGTGACCATATCCTGAAAAAAAGAAAATAGAGCACATTTATATATTGAATATAATATTAATGTAAGATTTATCGGTAAATATAGAACATAGTCTGTAATATAATACAACCTTGAAGAAAGGTTTTCCTATGATCTATACTGTACAGTATGTATGAAAAAAAAACTAATTTTAGTGAAAGTAAATGCTTCCTCACAGGAAACTGACTAAACAGGTTTACGCTTGGTTTCTGGTTTTGTTATGATTTCATACGAAAGTTGGCAGACATACGACAGCTACTCCATCACATTCCTTAAGAAATGAAGTTCGCCATTGATGCTTTCAGCTTGTGAGCATGTCACTTCTATTCAACGAAAGGGAATGGTATCCGTACATTCGTTATCTGTTACTACACATCGGATGCCCGGATGTACCGACGAGCGTGGGGTATACACCAGGCATCAATGATCAAGAATAGACGTGAAAACCAGGAAACTGAACATCATCCAACAGCATCCACAGACATATCTGGTATAAAAGAACGATTTCCAACCGTGGGAACCCGCACGAGACATGCGCACTACGATTCGTGTCAGCTTCCTGCTATTTTTTACGACGCTGGTATTTGAGTAATTATCATATAATAGAATCATGTACGGGTTTTCTTCCAACGCCAATGTTCATTTTAATATCCCCTGGAATTAGTTACGGAATAAGGAGAATCCTTAAAGAATAAACATGTACTAATTTAATGCTTGGAAAAGCGTCCGTCTGGGTGAAGATATATTCATCCCGGAGACAAGTAGAATACCAAAGAAGTCGGAATCCACAAATTTCAAGCTATACCGACCGTAACTAACCACTCAAGCTTAAATCGTCCAGAGTGGTAGTAAAACAGCGGGGAATCCATCTACGAATAAACATCATAAATAGACCCCACTTTCCAAGACATCATAACGACCTAAAGATAGAAATACTGAATGTCAATTAAAACAATAAATAAAGCCTCGAATATCGAATTAATTCGGTCAGACAGCGTACATTGTATGTGATGTATATCTTGTGAGGCACCGGTCGGTTCTAGTTATACCTGTTCATAGACCTATCGTGAGCTACAACCCAAGGGTTGTGATTTACTAGAACGGCTGTTTATTTTGGCAGATAGCAGTTTGTTATGTGAAATTACGTGGCGCACAAGCTACGATTCGTTTTACCCGAGAGGCTTGACATCTCTCATCTACAAGTGAGCAGAGGACGGCCATTGTATTAGGGAAATACTCAGGAGCGGACATTTTCTAAGTTGGCATAACTTGTGTCCAATCTTTTTCCATTGTGACAAAAGCCATGTTTAAACTAAACGGTCAGTATACACTATATCATTGCTTATGCTGGCACACTAACATTCCTAATCAATAAGTATGAATGCAATATAAAATGAAAAATATGACCTTTGAGGTCATGATCAATGAAGCCTAACCAGAAAGTGTCTGGGATGGGTAACTGAGTGTATGTGTGTGTGTGTGTGTGCGCGCGCGCGTGCGTGCGTATGACTACGAAAGAGTGCATGTGTCTTTGTATGCTATTATAGAGAACAATGCATGATACAAAATATGATGTGATGAAGGCTTACAATCACTGATTTCAATGAACGCGTAGCACCATTTTTGAATAATAAATTCAAGCTACATTAATTTATTTTTTATATCGCCAACATCTCTTTCGTCGATCCATATTGAGGGTTGGGGGTTGGTCGGGGGTGGGGTGGATTTGGTTTGTTGGGGTTGTTGGTATTCGGTCTATATGTTCCAAAGACAAGATAATTAAAGATACGTTCCTTTTATTTATATAAAATATGAAATCTTTGATATCCTTCGAGTGTTGGGGAATTAGTACATCAGTAAATAACAACCTTGAGGTGGACAAATCAAACGTAAGTCGTCTCAGATAGAAATTCGTTTGTCCATTAGATACGTCAACCATCTGTGATAGGTATCCTTTCAACGCTATATAGCGCTACATCCCCCATCCATGTACTCGCGATCTCAGAATATATATATGTCTTATTTACAAAAGTACATTCCATACTCGCGGAGCAGCCACTGTTCCCGTCTCCGCAATAATTAGGTCTTCTGTCTATTCCACTACACTAGATCTGGATCTGTTGCCAGAGCACACTGGGAACTCTTATAACAAGCACTGACATTGCCCAATGAAGACACCAAGTACGCTATACTCCAAGTGCATACACATTTCAGTCGTCATATTGCATTCTGCATCATTACCATCTGATCGTGGCTCAGGGGGATGGGAAGTAAATCATTGAACTAATATGCTGCATTGTTATTCCTCAGTGTTTCTGCCGGCGTCTCGTCTTCCACCCATTGGTGCTGCCTCTCAAACAGCCTAGCTATTTCCGCCCGTATTCCGACTTGCGCCGTTCCACACAGATTACACTTACAGAGCTTATTTACTTTTCTGTGTTGTAAAATATTTCACGAGATGGGTTAAATTGTTAACAAAATGTTTCTTTTCACTAGTGATATATTGATATATTTTATTGCTCCCTTGAGGTATATGAGGAAAGAAACGTATAACAATTCAAACTCGCGGTTGTACATTAACACAACTGACAACAAGACCGCCATTTGAGTATCTGCACACCGCTAGCAATGACCACATGGTAGCCAAATATATATATTTTTTTCTAACACGTGAAAGGTGTTAAAATAATAATGTAATATTTTATTTAAACAACAGTTGTTCTCAAGATATAATCAACATAAGTGTACCAGGCCCGTCGGAAGCAAAATGGGATTGGTCGTGCCACACATTGCTATGCATACCCGCTTCCGACGGCCTTGTGTACACAGAACTGTTTGAGTACGTCATGTTGCTATTAGTTGTAGCTCTCAGGGGTGTAGCTGGAGATGTGACTCAATTCTGACTACTGTGACTGATGTTACCATGTGCTGTGCTGCTGGTTTGAGGATACCTGTTGGATTTGAGTCGTCTTCTGTACAGAACAAAACAACCCTCATAGTCTACTTTTTATAACAAACATTACCGGTAGTGCCTTAATAATGGAACTAAATATTAATATGGATGTGTTTCCATACCTGCGTATAGGCAGCTACGCGCCTGGCTCTTCACAATTTTATTCTATATATATATAGGTATGGACTTGTTCAAATGGTAGCTTGTCAAACTAGTGTTTTACTGTAGCTATGACTCTGGTATCTTACTGTAACCTTGAGACATGTCTTACTGTAGCCTTGACTCATGTGTCTTACTGTAGCCTTGACTCATGTATCTTACTGTAGCCTTGACTCATGTCTTTCTGTAGCCTTGACTCATGTATCTTACTGTAGCCTTGACTCATTTATCTTTCTGTAGCCTTGACTCGTGTGTCTTACTGTAGCCTTGACTCATGTCTTACTGTAGCCTTGACTCATGTCTGTAGCCTTGACTCATGTCTTACTGTAGCCTTGACTCATGTCTTACTGTAGCCTTTACTCATGTCTTTCTGTAGCCTTGACTCATGTATCTTATTGTAGCTTTGACTCATTTATCTTACTGTAGCCTTGACTTGTATCTTACTGTACCACCAGAAACAGACCATCATAGTTTCACTACAATACTGTTGAAAATGGCACTAAACCAAAACTTGCTGTCACATTGGTTGCTTGTATTTTTGTATTAGAATAATAGCATTGTGCAAAAGCAAGTTTACAAGTATGCATTTTGTCTCATATATTGACAAACAATGCTTGACATTTGATAGTTTATTGACGACAATATATATTGACGACAATACATTGTATATACATTTGAGGTGCAAATGGGTAACCATAATACATTTTGTGATACTGGAAGTGTCATTAAAAAAAACATGTAAAAAAATAATATTTAAAAAGATCAAAAACATTGCTACGAAACAGCTAGTGTAATGATTCATACCCAGATTATCTGCCATACTGTTAATACACTGTTATATAACACTGCCACATTATACAATACAATGATATAAGATATCCTGATTTGGATCAGCCACTGCCAATTAAGTGATGATATCAACATAATCACTGGTGACCCCATCATGTTAGTAACCAATGAGTCAAAGCAAGGCGATTGGCGTTAGAAATCACCTCAATTAGTAAACACAAATTGATAATTAGTGTTAAAATGTTCTAATGTGTTAGTAATATTTGTGCACTACAGGGATAATGACCAACATATTTTATTTAGACATACCATTTTAATAAAAGCTTCTAGTAGATGTTCTAACAAGTCAAATTACCTTAATATTTTCAGTAAATACTTTGTTAGAAATTATGTACATGCAGCCTACATGAACGTTTATTAAGATGTTAAAGAGCATAGAATTCACGATAAGCTTCTGGATTTACTCGTTGCAAATGGGTGAAAGATTCCCGCAGCGACGTTAAACTCCATAATCACTCACTCAATCTGGATTTGGTTGTGGTAGTTAATCTATAACAATGCAGTGGTAATTATGTCTTCCTGATTCAACACAAGTATCAATACTGTTAGCAGGTATTTGGAATATGTACATTTAATTGGCTATATATAGATGTCAAGCATATCTTTTTACTGAGTTTGATTTGGACATTTTTGTAGTTACTTTATTATTGGACTATGATGAAGAATACAAATTGTTCTATAAATAGACAAGCTGTATCCTCAACGACGTTTGCTAATTAACGGCGCGTCAGCACAGTCTATAAACATACACTACTTGCATTCATATCTGTGGATAATGAAGAACAACATACTAGTAATACTGAATATAATCTTTTCATTGAAATAATACATGTCGAGGTCATTAGACATCACTTGGAGAATATACAATATCAACAACATATACGACGATAATGTATCATATTTACAGTGATGCTTATACACAGGATGATCCACGAATAGGCTACATATGTTCCCTTCTACTGTATATTGTCCGCTGCACATACATTAGACCTATAAAGAGATCTATATCACTGACATCCGAAATGCAATAGATTTTTAAAACTATAATAGGTGATAGTACCACACGTGGGGAGCAAGGTTCAAATTGGAAGTAATGATGAAAACAAGTCCTCCCCCAACCCCTACACACACACACACGCGCGCACGCACGCGTAGCAATTTGCAACACCACTACTTCCATTAATATGTATCCTGAAACTATCTAAAGGACATTGATTTAAGGTCAAATGTCGCCTAGAAGTCAGTCGCCGAGAAAGTCTGCAAATAGCTGGGCAGATTCAATGGGATCCCGCAGTGAATTAAATAGAACGTCTGTTTCTGCAGCTATCTGTCATAGCGATAAACCCCGCCAGTGTCAATGAGTTATACGTAAATCCCACACACCTACACAGTTGTAGAAGAAATTATATAGGCGTACTAAATGGAGATGATTTTATTTCATCCAAAACTTTTCTATTTTGGAGATCATTGCATTATTTGGCTACTACTACTACTACTACTACTACTACTACTACTACTATTCAAGGCCGTCGGAAGCTGGTATGCCAGGTATGCCATGGCATACCCAATAATTCTCAAAATTGAAATGCATCAATGTTCAGCATTTAAAAATTAATATTTATACATCTCTAATCAACTTGTACTTCTAATGCATGCTAGCTAAGGATAAAGACAGACAATCTACGGCAGTAAAAGCAGACGACATAATTTTCTCGCAAGAGAAAATTACGGAAACATTTGGGGGTCGTGTTATCATTGAATCTCTCATTTACAACACTTGTATTGCTTATAACTTTTTTGTTTTGAATAATCCAACATTTTAAACTTAAGCTTGGGGCATAACCATGTGTGGCACGACCAATCCCATTTTGCTTCCGACGGGCCAGGGCTGTATCAGGGTTCAAGCGATATCTAACTTTTCAACATGAACATCCCTCTGGGAGTGCGTACATTAGCAATATGGAGAGGCAATATAGTTCCCCACATATCATGTATCAATTTCTATAATAAAACTAGTATAATAGAAGCTTTGAAGCCAGGATATTAAGGTTATCACACCTTGACCACTATTTGAGCCAGTCGGTGATGAGAGGCCTGCACCTAATGCATTAACTATTTAACACTATTGTGTAATGTATCTTAATTTTCTGTTACAGGGCACAACAAGTATAAGCCACTATCCCATCTCATTTCACTATGTGAGTGGACAAAAACAAGTAGAACTAGACTTTTTCTTCTACCACATCAAAGTCGACGACAGTGGGGTCCATCAATCCTCATGAATGAGAGGACAAGCCAACAGGAGAGAACATCATACTCACGATAGCTAAGAGACCGCTACCAGTCTCTTAGTAGATAAGAGAGCTTCGTGAAAGGATACACTGGGCATTAGATAGGAAACATCTCCTACGCTAGCCAGATTTCTTGTTATACTTCTCTTTCAGTCTCGTTGCCGTGGTTTCTTTTGTTCTAAGTGTACTTGTATATCCGGATACATGTACACGTTCTCAGAGAGTCTAGGTAATATGAGAAATTAACTTACACTTTTTCAAAGCTTTAATTTTTCATTTCGGAGAAAGTAGGAATATCGGAAATACAAGTACACTTTTATGAAATACATGTGCCCGAACATGCGATCAAACCAGTCTGTGGTCAAAACATAATCTTGATTCGACAGTCGCTATCACGGGACCAAATAGCTGACTGAAGATTATTCGTTTATCTAGTTATGACAGATTCAAGAAAGTCACGTGGTTATGATGTTACGTACACGTGCTACAAGAAAACTACGTGCAGCACGAAATAATTGTTCATTCAAAAGCATAACCAGCTGATGAGGGT
>JAUTBQ010178142.1:0-11191 GCA_032361185.1 Lepetodrilus ovalis
ATGTACGTACGCTAAAATACTCCGATGTATACATTATGCTCCAAGCCACCTAGAATCGGCCTATCTGTGGATATCCCCAACCTGTCCTGAACCACATTTTAATTTCGGATCGTTTCAACTTTGGAAATCGCATGGTTTGTTAGCTAAAATTTCTACTATATAGTAGTTATGGTTTCTGGAACAAAACTATGAGAGGGTGATCCGAAATATCCGTCATACGGAACACCATGACGCACTGTATACCTTTTTCATTTTTTCTAATTTTTATCTGAATGTCGTCAACACTGCCAAATCGAGTAAACTTGTCCGCGAGGTCTGAAGCTTTGACATCAGGAAATAGTCCACCAACATAGATTCGTCGTGATTCTACCGAATCGGTTTCACCCTCTTTAACAGTGGCGACATCCATCTAGCCTGGTCGATTAGAAAAACGTTTATGTTTACAGCTCAGCTGTTCAACCACATTGCCAGCATGGAGGCTACCATCTTGGTTTTGTGATGTTTTAGAAGTGAAATGATCCGAATATCGAATAATAAGAAATACGATTCTATTACAATTTGAGCACTTTTTAACTAATAGAAAAAGTGTTTAATTAACATATGTACAGACTACTATATAATTGCCATTTAATATTATTTATTTTACAATGAAATGGAATGTTTCAACTCTTATTTCAGTATTGAATCATATGTTTTGATAACTTAACAGATATGTTTATTCGATAGGATGAAAGATTATCATTTAAGGATTTGATGAATTATTTTACTAGCTGTTTACAAGTTAGATGTATATATTTGTTTCAAAATATCACATTCGCTCTACTTATAAATCTAAGCGTGCATTCTAGGTTTCAATTTATGTTGTGTTATTTCCTTGTATTTCAGAGCATCTTCATTAACAATCTTTGTCTAATCGAACAAAGTCTATGGGGAGGATTATTTATAGCCAGGATTTCAATAATAATTTGAAGATATTCATTATTAAACATCTAATAGTATCTCTGTATGAGTATGATTACCTTAAAATATATCATATATTTAATTCAAGAAATATAAATTCAAAAGGAAAAAAACCCTAAAATAGATATTATATATATTATATGTATTTCTCTTTTTAATTGCTCCCTTGTGAGATAACATGGCGGGATCTTCTGAATTTGACACATTCACGAGTGTAGTGCAACGACAAATTGACGAGTAATTAAACTTAAATGACTTTAATTATTAGACTTACGATCTAATTAATATACCAAGGTTAGCTTGGAAGTTACTAAATAGGAGAAATTAAGGCCGTCTAACTAGAATGAGATGTGTCTCCATCAGCTGTCAAAATATCTGATTGCTTTGTAACAGTTTGTTTACTTGGCATCTTATCCCTACCATTCAGCAGGGATAAATTGCTTCACGTGCTCTTGAAAATACTGTGTGTCCCGCTTGCACTACTGAAAGAGATGTAAATGTAATCGGGTGCGATATAAGATGCTCCTATTCTGGTCTCAGCCAGCGGGGTTACCCCTTTGCCAAAGGCTTTGGCTCACTCAGTAGTAGACAAAGTAGTCCAGAAATCCAGACATCTATCGCTCCATATGCATTACGCTATATCGACGTCTAGACACCATTTTTCATACATATTGGAGCTTTTTTCCCCATAGGTAATAGAGCACTAGTGCGGAGTTGTGTGTCCTGCATGCTCATTACGGACAACCATGCAAGTAACGATCATTTTGAAAGTACTTGCGTGTAGCCACAGTATTCCGTTGGCATTATCTTCATATTTGCTTGTTCACTTGCCATTCTAAATACTCTAATGTACGTTATTAAAAAAAATCTAAACATCGTCAAACCTTGTCTGCTGACAATACAGTACTGGGAATTATCAGGAGCGCGAGTACACTCATGACATCATAATGGATATTAGGCCTGTCAACTCAAACGTCATTTGCGGTTTTTGTGAGAGACTACAGGACAGAATATGGACTGACCAGCCTGATACCCAGCCATCTGTTGATCGTATGCATGTAGAGAAATGGTGTGACGTTAGAGTTGATGGCCGCGAACGCCTTCCACCTGAATGCTTTTTGACACCTGCAAGCAGAGGAAGTTGAAAGCAGTTGAAGATTGAAAAACTTTGCTATGTTCAAAGTTGGATTGATCGATTGAATTATTGCTTTACATTGCAGCGGGAATATTTCACCCAATGGAAAATCTGGTTGTTTTTGCAGTCTGGCTCACTAATGGGGCTATCCTGTTCACATGGTTGTTGATTTGGGACTTAAAAGTCACTTTCAAGATTCTTTCAATCATATCATAGCTTTCATGTATATGTACTTGCTTGTACAGGTCAGGATTTCAACCAGTTTTTATAATCCTGGCTTTAATATCTTGTCAGTTTTAATATATTGCTGCAGATAGAACATGGATACCCCACTCAGACAACACATACCGACTCTGAGCTGACCAGTCCTTGTTTTACCCCTTTAATGCCAAGCGCAGAGAAAGGGAACAACAAGTACCATCTTTTGGTATGACGCGACTGGGAATCGAACCCACAGCTTTCCGTGCAGACGCTGTAACGATTACACCATGGAGGCCGAGTCAGGTTGGTCGATTCGATAATGGAACGAAAAACCACGACTTTCCGCTCTCCAGGCAGACGCTCTAACCATTATGCCACAGAAGTGGCATCAAGTTAGTCGACTCGACTGGGGATCGAACCCATGACCCTCCACTTTTTGGGCCAACGCTCTAGCCATTACGCCATGGAGGCCAAGTCAGGTTGGTCGATTGGATAATGGAACGAAACCACAACTTTCAGCACTCCAGGCAGACGCTCTAACCATTATGCCACAGAAGTGGCATCAAGTTGGTCGACTCGACAAGGGATCGAACTCACAACCTTCCACTTTTTGGGCCAGCGCTCTAGCCATTATGCCATGGAGCCCATGTCACATGTATGTTGGTCCTATCATCTGGTAGTACTGACTTACCTGAATGCTCTGATTGTCTGTAGTCCGCTCAGTGTCTCTGAGAAGTGGCTGCACATCGGAGCTTTAGTTACATTGTCCAGGTGATGCAGCTCTCTGTAAGGGCGGGAGAATAGATTACAAAAGGACTGGACAACCAACCATCTACTGTTCATTTTCATATTTCATTAATGCATTACGTCACAGCATATGACAACGTAGCGGTGCACATATTAACCACAGTAGACGTTCCGCAGTGGTTGGTGAAGTGAGTGAGAAGCAGATGGTTGGTGAAGTGAGTGAGAAGCAGATGGTGGTGGTTGGTGAAGTGAGTGAGAAGCAGATGGTTGGTGAAGTGAGTGAGAAGAAAATGGCGGTGGTTGGTGAAGTGAGTGAGAAGCGGATGGCGGTGGTTGGTGAAGTGAGTGAGGTTGGCACTGACCTGGACGTAGATCTGAAGAACCTCTGCAGGAAGTAGAACAGCACCATGAGAGGAATGGCTGCTACCAGGAAGAACGGCGTCGTCACACAGTTCACAACGATGGCCGCCATTGTGTACCAGAAACATCTCAATGCCATCTCAAACGTCAGTGGCAGTTTCTGCAAATATAGAGCAGCATACAATGAACAATTCACATTTCTGAAAGAAAAAATAATAATAAAATTTAAAAAAAAAAAACTTTGAAGAAATGAACCACATTGTCATGGTCACAAAACTGGTATATTTAAGGATGGCAAGAAAACATTTACAGATTGAGATTGAATCAATATATAACAAGTAATGGAATGGCTTACTAGACAGTTACAGTGACCTGGTAACATGCAATGCAAAAACTAAAATATTAGGAAGTTTTACAACAATGTTCACACCTGATCAACTGTGAATACATCTGCTGCCATTCGGTTTGATATTCTTCCACTCGGATTGAATTCGAAGAATCTGAAGAAACAAACAAAAAAACTGTGATAACATTACAGGCCATGATACAAGCCTAATTCTCCCATGTACAAGCTGACCCTGGTGTCTGACAACTTGAGTGGACGACACATCTGATAGAATGGTGAGACATCTGATAGAATGGTGAGACATCTGATAGAACGGTGAGATATCTGATAGAATGGTGAGGCAGAGAACGCTATAGTTGCTTGTATTATTAATATGAAACGCTACACAATACGCAAAAAAACAAACTCATGAGGGTTCAATTGTACACTGAAGTTTACACTATCACTTCTATAATAAATATGAAATGCTACATAATCATGGATTGAAATTCACTATAAAATTTACTAGCCTGAATATAGTGATACAAATAACAAGACATGAATTTATACAAGTCCTTGGGATACTTTTAACATTGGGAGGAGAAATGGCCAGGGCTAGCGGACTAGTGTCAATTCTGTTCGCTGGTTAGATAATAAACGCTATGAACTGGGCAAGGGCCCAAATGTACACTACACTACACTACTACACTACACTACACTGCAACTCTGACATCCATCCCCTATACTTGCCTGATGCTGAGGTTCATGACATCGTGGATCATGTTCGTGAAAAGAGTTCGGGCGCCATTGACACCAGTGACCTGGAAAGTGACCGCAGTCAGCAGACCGCCAGTAACAGCAAGGAAGGACAATGCTGCGTAGATCTTCATGTATGCGGTGTTCTCAGACATCTGAACATGACAGGAATACACACGGAATGTTAATGTCAACTTAGTTCTTTACACTGGAGAGGATAGAGTTGTCCTTTAGAGCTGCTTTCAAGATTATTTTGCTTATATCGATAATGCAGTAACACAATGAATTAAATGTCTCTTTTTTTCAACATATATTGCTTTCTAAAAATAGTTTTCATTATTCCCTCCTCAAACATATACAATGTTACATACTTTTTCAGTCCTTTGTATTTTATTTATTTAATTGAAGTTCATGAATAAGAAACGCTCGATCGAGGAAATGAAAACGTGCCTGCTTATCTCCCCATGACCACTGGGTACCGCGTGACTTTTGGCGTAATAATTAACCTGTTACCAGCGGCAACTGTACGAGAGTCTACATCGCTTGCTAGCGTGTATGTTGATACGAAAGATGGCATTACTAGGGCACCGAAGGTAGTTCAAAAAGGGAAGTCACTCTCAATATATTGTTGTCTGCGTTGAGAGATTCATCGACGCTGAGATTTTCAAGTAAGTTCACTTCTAATAACATCTTTGGAGATGAAATTTTCGCCTGCATACCACTACCTGAACATTGCATGATGTATGCTGCTACTCTAGATGCAAAACTTCCTCTAAATTCGCAGTTTTTTGCTCGCATTTCATAGCCGGATCATCAACAGCTGATCAATTCATCTTTGTAAATGTAAGTTTGAACACACATATCTACCTATATTGTGTAATCTGGCAAAATAAATCCTGTGCCAGAGTCTGAATCCATGCCGTTGTTAGGCAGATCTATGGAATGTAAAGCTTGCGGTACCCAACTGACAAGAACCAGAACTCAGGGCAGTTTTTGTGTCTACATTTGGCGGGTGTCTACTCGCATTAATAACTTGCCGTTTTTGTCCTTAAAAAAAAATCTCAGTTAAATTTCCTACTACACATGCTTTGTATATGCTATACTTAACGCAAAATATTCATTTATTTCCCAATTGAGAGGATTGTCCTAAATCATTGTGATCTTGCCCCTTAACCCTCTCCCTGCTGCAGGCAACCGGAGATGCCCTAAAGAGCAGTGTCTATGCCTAATGCTGCCAGAAGAGGGTTGCACCGCTTCCTACAGGAAAGCATTGACCATACTAAACGTACCAGCACTGTAGAGTTCCCCTGTGGTGCGAGATAAGAGACGTATCGGCCGTGGCGATTGGACCAATCGGCCCAGCTGACCAGTGTGAGGTCGGCGGCCACCACCAGGCCGTGGTACAACAGCTGCAGCAGCACCGCCAGCGCCACCAGCCCCACGCAGCAGGCGTGGAAGTAGGTCATGTACACCTGCAGCTGTACAGCTCCGACCTCCCTGTGGTCCTTCTTCACCAGCTGCTCGCACTCCTCCTCCCGCACCTCCTCTGTGCAACACAGGGCAGAGGTCAACAAAATAGGCCAGAGGTCGTAGTTCACCAAAATAGGTCAGAGTTCAACAAAACAGGTCAGAGTCAAACAGACAGGTCAGAGGTCAACAAACAGGTCAGAGTTCAGTAAAACAGGTCTGAGTTCAACAGGTAGGTCAGAGTTCAACAAAGTAGGTCAGAGTTCAATAAAACAGGTCAGAGCAACAAATAGGTTAGAGTTATACAGACAGGTCAACACCAAAACAGGGGTGCGTTCACAAAGCGCTACAATATCCGTTCAGCAAATACATGTAGTAAGGTGTCCCCTCAATAAGTCCCCTGATAAAAAGTAGCACAGCCTGAACACACCCCTGGTCAGAGTACTACAGACAGGTCACAGTTGAACAAAACGGGTCAAAGTTCACTAAGAGGTCCGAGCAGAAAAACAGGTCAGAGTTCAACAAAATAGGTCAGAGTTAAAAAAAAGCAGGTCATACTTTTAAAAAAAGGGTCAGAGTTAACCACAAGATGTACATATATATATATATATATATTTATAAGCAGTCAGAAGTTTGTTTTATACATAGGCAAATGTTACAGGTGATACAGATAGCAGTATATAGACTGACCTTGACCTTGTTTCAGTTTGGTCTCCTCATCTTCGGTCCGGTCCTCGTTGCTGGCCTCAGTCATGACGGACATCTGAGACCGCGATGTCTGTCGACTGAACATCGGCAGGCTCAGGTTCGACTGGAAGACAACAACAGGTCATTAATATATTTTACGACTGGTCACCAAGACAGAAATGTACCAAGACAGAAATGTAACTTCCACGAACATCGATGCAGGGCACCCCCGAGGCAAGATTTGAACTCGGTACCTTTGTCTCCAATGTTCTACCACTGCACTACATCCCGCCCAGCATTTATAAAACTGTGTATACTAATGCGATTGATGGAGAGGCATGTACACAAAAGTTCCGATTGAGAAATGTGCTAAGATGGCAAGATTCTCGCGTCATTGATGTTGTACACTACCTGCACTGACAGCGGACGTTCAGGTAGACTCTGTCGACGTTCTCCATCAAGTTCCGGCTCCTTCGACACTCTGCACATAAACAGGCAAGTCTCTTAACCCTCTACATGCTGGAGGCAACCACAGATGCCATAAATAGCAGCGTCTAGCCTAATCCAGCAGGGATAGGGTTAATGTAATACATGCTGGCACCAGTTCCTTATCAAGACATATTATATTTTATATTTAAATTGTGAGATTTTGAAAATATAACATTTGTTTCATTCGTCTGTAAAATGACGTAACTCTAAATGTACGTACTTGATGTCAACTGTTTTGCTGTCTTTGACTGCCTTTCTCCACAACTCGTACAAGTCCTGGTCGTGTTTCTTGACGTCGCTGGGACGGCCCTTGTACACAACCTCCCCGTCTTTCATCACAATCACCTGCAGCAACAACCATTTTTGATTGAATTAATTGCTTTACTACGTTGCAGCGGGAATATCTCACTCATAGGCATCGAGTAGCAACAACAAAACATGTTGCAGATCTTGCTGTCCAAGAATCATTTCGGTAATTTGATAGTGCCGCGCAGTAATTTAGCTACAGTTGGCTACACATTAACTAGGGGTGACTGTCACAGGTAACTTCACTATCACGATAGTATTGCGATAGTTAGAATTGCTATCATGATACTATCACAATTTGACAAAAATATCGCGATAGTATCATGATAGTACTTGAGTATGCAAAATGATTGTTAAATGCATACAATTACGGGTTTGTTTACATATGTCATGGGCAAACATATTCTATTGGGTAACTAGCTACATTTTACGCATATCCCATTGCTTTACACTATTTTCAGACTATATGTGAATAAAGGGAACGTTCCTCTTATTATCTTGTCGTTGGAACATCACGCATTATTACTTTGACAGTGTTCAATCGGTTAGAGTTATCTGGTTTTGCCGGAACTGTACATTGCATTATCTGTTCAATAAAAGCGAATCGCTCAAGCAATATATAAAAATAAAAACTATCGGAACTATCGATAGTCCATCATACTATCGGCAATAGTTATCGATTGTTAAGATTGCTATCGATAGATTGCTATCGGGACACCCACTATCGCAATAGGTCGACTTATCGACTTGTCGTTACACCCCTAACATTAACCCTCTCGATGCTGGATTATGCACAACCACAGCTCTTTAGAGTGTCTCCGGTCCCCTGCAGCATGGTGAGGGTTAAACAAGTCTGTGCTTACCTTGTTGGCATGACCCACGTACTGGAGTTGTTCCGTCACCATGATGACGGTGATCTTCCGGCGCAGCAGCCTCTTCTGTATGGCTTCCTCGAACACGTGCTGCCCTGTGTGGGCATCCAGCGACGTCAGCGGGGCGTCCTGCATCAATACAGACATCTGACAGGACACGACAGGACATCACACATGCTCAAAGATAAACCCAAATCGCTGACAGAAAACATGAATATTAAACGTCATAATCTCAATGTTAACGAATGGATGCAAAACAGGCAAGCTACTAGCTTCGTAACAATAGACGAGATATTAGCTTCATTTTTTTTTATTTATTTTTTTGTAATGGGGTTTATAGTCACTTTCTAGAATCTTTCAATAACATCACGACTTGTCAGTTTATGGCAGGAGGAAACCTGCAACTTCTGTAGCGCTGAATGTTGCAGTAAACCTTCATTTATTCATTTACACTATATCATCTATTCAATATTAGATACTAATACAAAAGGCTTTCCTTTTAGATGTAGGATGTGAGACATCAGATAAATTACTGTATACAGGAATCACAATGTTATAGTAGATATGTATGTATGACTGTCTATAATCCAATGATGCTGGTAACATTATTCTGCCATTTGAATTACTGTCGCTAATAAATATGGAGCCATCATTAATGCTTAATAAAATTCTGATACAGTAGTTTACATTTGTTTTATGTCCTGGCCATATCATGGGGGACACGTATTCAGTTCATCGTGACCGTTTATTGCCACTTATCAACAACAACTGTACACCAAGGGCCATTAGTCTTAATGAAAGGAATATAAATGGAAATGTAACTTTTCAGTAATCAAATTCAAGAGATAGATGATTGAAGATGGTCAAAATTGAATCAAGGAATGTATTGTCATTGCAACCTTGTAACTGAACTGGTCCTGCAAATATAGCGGTAACATTAATGAGTCGTATTTTAGCCATATACTCAAACATTTGTTTTCATTTTTTAAACTTGTTTTAATTGTGATAATTGTCATTTGCATTTTACTAAATTTTATTTAAAAAATAATTTATCCGTATATTATCTATATTAAGCGCCTATGAGCAGCCTAGCTGGAACTATTAGTATTAGTATTAATATTATCATTATTATTATTATCTTTATTATATTACTGTTATTTTGTTATATTTTGTTACATAAATTCATAATTTTTGACTAAAATTTATTTGGACATATTATTGAAATCATGTAGGACTTTGAATAATTTTAATAAAATAGTATACCATCTATCTATATAGAACCTGTTGATTTATTATTGAGATTAATATGGTATGAAAGTGCTACATATCCTTGATAATTGAATGAAAACCTGAATGTAATACTATTTTATTATAATTATTCAAAGTCCTGTGAAACAAATCAGCAACTAGTCTTGTAACACCTAAAAAAAATGATAATTTTCGTATGTGTTTGAGTAATTAGAGGGTTCGAACTATTAGGAGAAATACGGTAGATTGTCCTGGTTAAATGAGGCTGGTCATATTTAAGAGTGATGGTTTCAGTAACCATTCCTCAGTAATAGAATTCTGCCAGTCACAGACAAGTTGACAGCCACACGAGACTTTCTGGAGACCTCATACACCTGCCTTCCATTAGCGCCACAAGTTTGTCCCCGTGCAACAACCATTGACACATAATTGTCACAAGTTTGTCCCCGCGCAACAACCATTGACACATAATTGTCACGTTCATACACTAGACCAAAGCACAGTTTTTTATATCCCAGGAAAGGATGAACAAGAAGATTTAAGACACTATCATCTCCTGAATTAAGTAGCATATATATATCCATGCTCAGATGGCTTGAAAACGTTGTAACATCACTATTGGTTCAATTAAAATAGTAATAAAAAAGTAATAATAATATATATTTTTTAAAGAAATTCCAGTTTATGAGGTATTTGTTATTGTATTATCTGTCAGTTAACGTTGTGCAAGGCCATTCTTCACGCTAATGGTGATCAAATACATGCAACAAGTTGACTTTGTTGCCAATTTTCTCTCTAGGGAGAGGTCGTATTGATTTCACTCAGTTTTCCATCTGAATTATCATCACTGTGGTCTACAAACAAGATGTCGCCACGACTCGACTCGCCAGAGCTGTGAATGATAGGGCATCATATTATAGGATAAAAAGATTTCGTTAGGTTTCTGAATACATTCAGATTTTCATTCAGTGGACAAGGATATGTAGCACTTTCATACAATTTAAATCTCAATAACAAATCAATAAATTCTTGATAAATATGCATGCTTTATTCATCTACTCATTTACCACCATTACAAATATTGGGTCAAATGTCAATTATTTTTTTTTAATTTTACCTTTAGACCACCTCTCCCCTCCCCCACCCAACCAAAGAAAACCACCCCAAATGAATTGATATTTTTGTATGGTTATATCAAATAATCACACCTTGAATTACACTATTATTTGCCTCTGCAGGTTTTACCATTATTATTACATTATGTGGAATAATTGATTGCTTTCAACTTGAATAATTTACATGTTATCTATATAATAAGGAGTACATATAATATGTTGGAATTAATTCTGTAAATTTGGGAGAGGGTGGCGAGTTGGGGTATAATTTCTCAAAGCTCTCATATCCAATATGAGACCATCTGATCACCATGTATAAGAGATCGCTATGAAAGTGCTTATTGTAGGAAATATGAGAGCTTCAAGAAATGATACCCAGGAATTCTAAGATTAAAATTACACTGTATCGCCATGTTTTGCTGTTCTTGCAAATTCTTACATCAGCCATATTAAAGGCATACAATCACAGATATTTATGGCCGTGTTTTACTAGTTCTTAGCTACAACTACAAAGTACATTCAC
>JAUTBQ010178153.1:0-11190 GCA_032361185.1 Lepetodrilus ovalis
CCAGTGTGAGCAGACAGTAACATTTACGTACAGTCTACACAATCGTATAGCCAGTGTGAGCAGACAGTAACATTTACGTAGTCTACACAATCGTAGGGCCAGTGTGAGCAGACAGTAACATTTACGTACAGTCTACACAATCGTATAGCCAGTGTGAGCAGACAGTAACATTTACGTAGTCTACACAATCGTAGGGCCAGTGTGAGCAGACAGTAACATTTACGTACAGTCTACACAATCGTATAGCCAGTGTGAGCAGACAGTAACATTTACATAGTCTACACAATATCGTAGGGCCAGTGTGAGCAGAAAGTGCTTTGTCTACAGGCATATTTGTACCATTCTTTGCCTGAAGAGTGTGCTGTGCGGTCAGCACAAGTCCTGTGCCGTCTGTATATTCTTGAAGGTGATCCATCACTTCCAGACAGTCTCTGAAAATTATCCATGGCATGCAGGTAGTGTTTTCAAATATATACTGTTTGTTCTCTCTATGACTTTCTAACTCTTAATTGGTTCTCAATAGTTCACTACACACAGGTCAATAGACCATTTTATTTTTTTAATTTTTTTAATAGGGTTTAGAGTTGCTTCCTAGAATCTTTCACTTACATCACGACTTGTCAGTTTTAGGGCAGCAGGAAACCTACAACATTCAGCGCTACGGATGTTGCAGTAAACCTGCGAGCACCGGCTGGTACTGACAGACCAAGGATGATATGGTAGAAGGCTTCCTCACAAAATATCTGCTGGACGTTGATTTATTTTGTTGAGTATATATTGTAGGGTACTGGGGAAAGTCCTTATAATTGGTGCCATGGATGGAAGTTCTGAGGTTGAAACAAGTTTCAAGGCAGTGATGCATCTGGAACATGAAGGCCCATATTATCGAACGCGGTTTAGAGTAGACATGGATTAAAGTTAGTCTTGCTTTACGGAAACCCAGACTCTTGGTTTAGCAAAAAAATATAGTATAGAAATCAGGCATACCAAAACCAGGTCCAGACTCAGTTTCCAGTAAACTGCTTTCCATAATACCGTTTATAAACTCGCATTTTAGAGCTAAACCTGGTCCAGACCGCGTTCGATAATATGGGCCGAAATGTCGATGCTGTCTGTTGTTTAGAACCCTCCTAGTACATTACTCCGACCTGAATACCTTCTGTGCATTGTTATGTGGGTGTATGTGATGAAGATGGGGTCTAGAGAAGTAGTGTGGGGCCTAGAAAAGTGGGGTGGTGTACAGCTGAAAGGAGTGGGAGATGTATTTATGGAGGAATGAAGGAAGCCAGAATTCTGGTGGTCAGAAATAGCACAAACATTGGTAGTGGAAGTGGCTGCGTCAGGCGAAAGTATATGTTTGCATGGTTCTGGTGTATTGCTGTTCACCTGGCCAGGAGTATGTTGTATTGCTGTTCACGTGGCCAGGAGTATGTTGTATTGCTGTTCACCTGGCCAGGAGTATGTTGTATTGCTGTTCCCCTGGACATGAGTGTGTTGTATTGCTGTTCACCTGGCCAGGAGTATGTTGTATTGCTGTTCACCTGGCCAGGAGTATGTTGTATTGCACCTGGCCAGGAGTGTGTTGTATTGCTGTTCACCTGGCCAGGAGTGTGTTGTATTGCTGTTCACCTGGCCAGGAGTATGTTGTATTGCTGTTCACCTGGCCAGGAGTAAGTGGATTGTGCTTCAGGTATGATCTGTCAGGTCAGGTGACTGGCTGGAGAAAGGTCACATGAATAGCTGGATACTGTCATGAGATAGCAGGATGTGTCTAGATTAATAAACGATGTGTCTGTCAAAGCGAAACCGAACCCCAAGAACATGAATCTGAGACTCTTCGTAAAATCATTATGCTCATTGCGTCATCACTGCCTAGAGTCATTATGAAGGGATTTGAATAACACAGGTGTATATTTAGCTAGTTACAGTATGTGTATACTCATGACATTGGCACCAATGGTCATCAGTCAAAGTGATCACGCTGGTGTTGTAGCTTACAGTGGTGTATACCTAACCATCTGTTATTACTTGTTGATAGTAGTGGTCCAGTCAAACAAGAGCTTTCCATGCAAAGTGTGTTAACGTGTGGGTTCGATGTTAAACAAATGTTGTCTATGGCCATGTTGTTAGTGTGAGTTGTTTTCCACTGGGTATGAATGTAATGTCAAGGGTTTGGGTGATGCTCTTTGTGTTTTATCATTGGCACACATTTAAGATGCCAAAGATAGCTGTGATATACATTATGTTTGTATACACATGCACGCACCACAATGTACCAGTGTCGGTGTTCCTCAAGATCAGTCAGCTTCTATTTACACCAGTGCTGTTCTTCCACTTTGTAATACATCAAATGTTGGCAGTTTATTTCAGTTCTTAGGGTTATTGCATTGTCACGACCCAAGAAATGACTTACATGTGTGTTTGTGGAAATTATTTCAAAGTTCATGGTCATCATGTTTTGTTAAAAACTCCAATATTAACATGCCAAGAAAAGGTGAAGACTTTTGTTTTTTCTTTTCTAAAAATTTCATCCTTACTAGTTTCTTTTCCTTTGAATGTGCCTTCTTAGACATTTCAGCCGTCCAAGTAAAGAATTGATTATCACATTCAAATCTATTTAAAGATTTCGTAAATGTCAGGCAAGAAGTGATTTCCCCTGCTAGTTGTCGAGTGATGTCGGGCTAGCCTCCTGAGTGACTCTAGCTGACTGTAATAGACGATGTCCTGCCTCCACCGTGACACTGTCTGTCAGGAGGACAACTCTAACCAATTCCTTATCTCCAAATAATCAATCCCCGCATTGCCCAAGCATGACTTGAATTATTATGTCATTGATGATGTCAAGTTTACAGTTCCCGCCAAGTGCCCCACGGTTGTGGTTCTCTCGTTGTGTTGTGTGGTTCTTCCTAGTCGCTGGTGAACCTTCTCAGGTAGGCGTCAAGGGGATTTCATTGACAGGCTGCTACAGGTAGCATTGGGCCGAGACTTAATTGTCAAGGAGGTTCGAGAACAAACAGGCTTGACTTGTCACCTATCAGATTAGTAGTTCGTCGCATATGGGTGAAATATTCCCACAACGATGTTTGGAATGTTGAGTTAATGCTCGTGCTTGCCACTTTGGCGCGAATTTCTACATTATTTACTCCAATGGCTTCGCGTGATCTTTGGAATATTTTCCTTTTTTTTTCTCAATCAGACTTATTGGTAATTGTTTTATGGTACAGAGACTGTTTTTTTTTGTTTGAAGAAACATTCAGGCATTCTGGACCTACCTTTCACTTACATCAAAAGGATGTGCTCAAAACTTCAAAGAAATAATGCTTCTTTTCATTTTATCAATTTGTGTGTTAAAAGGGAGTAGGATGTGTCAAGGCTTTGGCTCAGCGACGAATATGAGTTGAATTGAGCTCGCAATATTATTGATCGAGAGCCTTTGACGGAATTCATTCCATAAATCTACTGCTCAGAGGCTTAGATGTTTTGTGTGCATTGGAAAAAATATGGGACCTGAAATAGGCAAGCATTTGACATCTAGCTTGCAGCCTGTGCTGGAAGAGAGCTGTTATAAGATGTGCCGTGTTTATGTGAAGATGGCGGTGTCAATACTGTAGCTGTGTTCAACCTGCTGGCTGTTCTGATATGTTAAGACTAAATGATTGATCATGAAGTACGAGAATTATTCTTGCTAATGTAAATGCTGAATGAAATTCTGCTCGCTGATCGACTGCATCAGTATTCATACAATTTTTTTCTCCTCCCTTGATGTGTTTATGTTAAAGAAAACTTCTTAGGCACATTTTTTGAGCAATTCTTTTATGTTGCCCATTTCCTGATAATATTGCCTACCTGTTTGTTGTTTACATTATATGATACCTCGAGTGTGCCCCATGTGTGCCCCAATGTAGACTGGTACGACACTGCAAATTCTTAATATGTGTCCTTTGACAGATCCACTCAAATAAGACAGGATATTTGAGGCTGTGCATCCACATGAATTTGAATTCTAATAGAGATGTATGGTGAGACAAATAGCCTAAGTTCTCCTTTAATGTCATTAATGTCCAACCGTTTGACAGATGTCTGTAATCACCATTAATTTTGAATCCTTTGACAATTCTGTGGAATATATATTGACTCAGAAACCTTTGATGGTGTTCAGAATCTTCATTCATGCGATATCCTCAGAGATTAGCTGAAGATAGATGCACCTAATCTCAAAATTATTGTCCCATTTTTACATAGACGTGGGGGCGGCTGTTATAGCGGCAGACTTCAGAGCACAAAGTCTCGAGTTTGAGACCACCCTGGGGACTTGACATCAATGACCACAGAAGTTACCTTGGAGTTCTTTGAATTTGAAATGCTTAGCTTTTTGTGATAAACCTTTAAGACTTTGACAGATGCATATCGACTGGCATTTTATTCATATCACAATTTGCACCATTGATAAATCAATAAAATTACGATTAATGTTGCATTCGCGATCAATATCCATGCACATCATGCTCCCCTTTTAATATATTCAGGAATACTTAAATAACTTTGTAAAGCAGTGATATTTCCATATTGATATACTTGTACACAAACACTGAGTCGACATTGTAATTAATTATTGACTCTAGAATTGAGTGCCCTGGGTGTAATGTACTTCTGTGACTTGACACTTGTACATGTTGGTGTGTTGCAGGACCTCGAGATGATGTCCCAGGAGGTGGTGCGGCTCAGCAAGGCCGTCCACAGCGCACCAACGTCTCCTCAACCGCCTGAGGAGGATGGCATGGACATCACCGATTCCAGAGACATCACGTCATGACGTGACGATGGCGATCCACCCACACCGACTTCATGACGAGTGGACCCGTACATCTGGCAGAGGGAGATCTTCTGTTCCCTTGTATTGTAATGACTGAGGCTTCACTAATGCTCTATTGAACTACATTATCTTCGTACAAAGCCTGCAACTCATGGAATGCAGAGGCTGCCATGTTCGTGCACCACCTTGTGGAGAGGATGAGAAATATTCCACTCGGTATCATCCACACCAAGCTCTTTTGTGATTTTACAAGTACATTGGTAGGACTGCTATTTTATCATTTTGATGCAATGGCTTAGAAGCATGGGACATGGAACCCATTATGATGAAGGACATACACTTCGGTGGTGCTTGCTATCTCATACGTCTTCATCGTCTTGAATGACAGAGCAAATATTATTATACGCATGGTCATCCCATCTCTGCCAGATCTACACACATACCTACAACAAACCATCAGCTTCAGAACCAACAGCAGGAGCTTCTTCTGGATGTCCTGGAGATGATGGAGTGGCCGACACTGAACGACATCATACAGCTAGACCAACCACATGCTTTGATCATCTACACCTCAACCATCATAATGGCATTACACCAGCTTGATTATATATTAGTGCCCATAGTTATTGTATAGCTGAGGATGCTTTAATTTTGTAACTATCAATTCTACCCATTACAAATAATTTTTATTGATTTAGTATTTACCATCCATGGTAATAATGCTGTTGACGTTCTAAGACTGTTGATACATTTTGAGGGGAATGGAGTGGGGTGGTAGATGAAAGCTAATACCTCATCTTCTTCCTATCTGACTCTATGTGTATATTGACACCTCATCCTATGCCAACTGACCGCTATATCCCATCTACACACCATCTCGCACTCACCTGTTTTAAACATGATTTATCTATTAATCCATATATCGCATATTGCACAATCACCTCTGGTTGTATGAACATTGCATCAGATGACAAATCATGGCACCCCGATAGCACAGACATCATGACTGCATGCTCTATCAAGTCTTGCAGCCCTCGCATCACAATCACAAACTAGCTCAGCTGCTGATGCTGATCAAGTGATTTCACCCGACAGAGATCTGCGTGTAAGAGTACATTCATGATCCCATCATTCCTGTACAGACGGACTGCTCTTCATAATGTGGCAAAACTCAACTGGATAAAGCTGACGATCATTTCCAGATTAATTTTAAGACCAATGACATATCAATATTCATTAATATTCAAGATATTCTAGATCCCAACTGGCAATTTCGCAAAACCATGCTGATCATGTTTAATCTTTAGAGTTGACACTGGGTAGACCAAACTATAAATAACTGGGATATACCAGTACATAGCAGTAGTATTATTAGTAGATTTACCACAACTAGTGTCTGTGTGATCTGGTGTTACCACAACTAGTGTCTGTGTGGTGTAATGTTACCAGAACTAGTGTCTGTGTGATGTAATGCTACCAGAACTAGTGTATGTGTGATGTAATGCTACCAGAACTAGTGTATGTGTGATGTAATGCTACTAGAACTAGTGTATGTGTGATGTAATGCTACCAGAACTAGTGTCTGTGTGATGTAATGCTACCAGAACTAGTCTTGTATGAAAGTTACTGAGACTAGTTTCTGTGTGAGATGTGGTGTTACATCACTGTATCAAGCCCTAACCTCCCTCATCATGTGTAGTGGACTCTTTTTATAGAAAACTTCTTCTAAGAAAGTGTACCTCAAATAGTTATATTGATTATTAAGCTGACAATAGTTTGCTCTCTCGTTCTATTTCAAGAGCCAACTGGTCGTCCAAGGCGTCGTGTAACAATTACTTTAAAGTCCAGCTCTGCGCTGGGAACTCGCTGGGAATCGTCCGCGGAGGTAGCTGTGTGCATCTTCATGAAGTAATCATAATCTTGTCACTGTTCTTGAACTGAAATCAACTCAAGTCTAGTATTCAATTTGTAACTTTCCAAGTTCAGTATCCATTATGCTTGCATGTTGCTTTCTCAGGTCACGCTGTCTCTGTGCAGGCTAATGTCGCACCATCAGACTAATGCTAACATTTACTAACACTCATAAGTCCAGCAAGCATTCGTTCTATATCCTGACGTCAGATTTAGTACATATCATGTGTAGCACTCACTTGTTCACTGTTACTGCAATATTGTTGGTATTATTTGGCTGTGTTGTAGTTAGATTGTAGTCAGGAAAGGTTTCATGTACAATTCAATAGTAGTGCTTTGTTTACCTACAAACTTGTGATAATATTTGATACCATGGAGATAATTATGTTAATTATCTCTTTTGTAGTGGTTAGATATATGATATTTGGAAATCTCATTTGGAAATATCCAGAAGTAACAATAAACAAAGCAGAGTTAAGATATATATGATATATTATTATTATTATTATTATTATTATTATTATTATTATTATTATTATTATTATTATGTTATTATATGCATAAAGCATGTGTGTTCTATGTTACTGACTACAAAGGAAGCATGGCAGAGTTGCTCGGATCACAAACTGGTTGATCGTAAGGCATCGTCAATATTCTCATAAGTTATCCAATAATTTTGTCTCTATATGATTGTTATTACAGACTCAACAAGTAAGTGATTACATAAGCAGTGTCCAAACAAACCAAAGGCATCTATTACATTCCAGTGTGTAGATAATGCTAGGACTACCGGTAACGCTATTAGTATGTAGCTCTTCATCTTGTCTTCTCTGACCAATCTCGTCGCAAATTGGTGAAAGATTCCCGCAGCGACGTTAAACTTCATATTCACTCACTCACTCTGACCAATCATGACTACTTCAGTAAACCATGACCCGAGTGTGACATGGCTGAATTACCATACTGACGTCACTTGAAGGTGTCTTCTTCGAAATGATATTTTCAAGTGCTAAGGCCGCCCTGTGCCAGTAATTCTGATTTGTCTGTGTATACTGTCATTGTTGCAATACTATTTAATTATGTTATGTTAAGGTATATCTGTTATGACATCAGACTATGAGATTAATCTATTTGATATTGGAACAAGCTACAGTAATTGTCCATATTTAAAGTCCATTATCGATGAGTGATTTCAAGCTGGAAAATGTGTGCATGCATGCGTTTGTAATATTATGACATTATGACAATACATTATTATGATATTATACTAACAAGACCAAGAACAAATATTTGACTTCACTGAAGTTTCTTTGTTGTGCTTTCCAAATGTGTCTTTTAGACATCAGTGCTATGTATTGTGCATGTTCATATATGACACTCAGTTTTATTATGGTTCGCTATTGTTGTTAGACATGTTTTTTAGTTTACATGACAAAGTTGTGTTTTGAGAGCGTCTATTGTTGACATGAACTTAACATTTTCCAAAACTGTCAGAATTATGTTTACTCTAGAACCCTTATTAAGACATGATGTCATGATTAATAATTGGCTAATGAAATTGTTAGTATGTAGACCCATATCAGGATGATATTCCAACAAACCATTCCTTGTATTGCGATCAGATTTCTCACCAATTTTGCAAGTTTGTTAATAGCACTATAGCATTTGTCAAGTACTGTACTAGTATGAGCCTATGGTTGTGATGTAGTTTCAATTTGTGTATGAATAGTCAGGGTATTTTCAATGGATGAGGGAGTGGATCATCTGAACAACAGGCTGAAGCAGAGGTCATTGTTTCATTGATCTCTGACTTGACCTCTCGTGGCTGCATGAAACATGTCCATGAATGGCAATGTAACATCGAGAAATAATGGCACGCACACATCCAGTCAGCTCTGGTTCACAAGCTATTGGTTTATTCTTGGATTGTTGTCATGCAAGATGGCTAAAGTTTGTAATTAAAGTCAGATCCTGAACTCAGGTTCCGGAAATGCATATTGGACAGTTGTGATTTAACGAGACAATTATACAAAGCGTGTAACTCTGATACGTGCGTTCATGAGATTGGCCAAATTGGCAAAATGTATGTGCTTTCCTGTAGATCTATAGATACTTGATATGTTTGTCTCGTAGGCATATTTACATGTACCTGATTCCATTCCTTGTACCATAAACACTTAACTACGATCTATTTGGGTTTACGCTAATCACCAGGCCCCCGTTTCACAAAGGTGTCCTAACTATTTAGGAGCTCCTAAACAGTCATCACCTGGCAACACACGTTTTACGATGACGTCATAAGACTTATTCCTTCATAAATCGACATCAAACTGAATCTGGGTCCTAAAGTTAGGAGCTCCTAAAGTTAGGACACCTTCGTGAAACGGGGGCCAGACAGAGATCTGACAATGTACATATTCTATTGCTGTGATAATGTCCTATTTATATCATCTTTCTCCATTCAACTTCAAATGTTTAACATTTGTAAATATTAATGTTCTATTCAGAAAGTCAATGTTTTGTATTTTATATCCATTAATTACATTTCTTTTTATATAGTGCCCACAAACTGTAAATCTTCTGTACTGTGCTTGAGAGATAGTGGATAGGACATACACACCTTTGTATGTAAAATGTTTTCTTATTTACCTTCACATGATTTTGTAAGCTTCCAAGGACCGCGTTGTAAATATGTTGATATATGTATTGGTAGCAATTCTAATGAGGACATGTGCAATTTTGTTGTTGAAATACATTCCTATACTGGTATTTATTTATTTTTCTGTTTTGAATTTAGTTATCAAACTGTGTGTGTAACTTCATCTTGCCAACAGAGACAGACACGCGGTTTGTAGCAAATAAGATGTTGTCTAGGCAGTATCATAGACGATTGTGATTGCCGGTATGATCATACAGCTGGTGTGTGCCATCACCCGCTAATACAACACTTACAACGCATGCAGTTGTGGTTTCATGGAACATTGTAAATCTCTTAAATAAATTTAGAAAGATTTGATATGATACATTTAATTCAGATTTACATCAGAAAATGTCAAAGTAAGCCTATTAATATTGTTAACTCCCTCCATGCCATAAAATGACATAAAGAGTGGTGTCTGTGTCTAATTAAGCATGGAGAGGATTAATCAGAAATATTACGGTACTTATTATCAGTGACATTTGCTGTTTAGAATTTGAACTATTGCAGAAATTGAATTCTTGTTATGGATTGAGTGAAGAACAATGTTCACAATATATTGTAATAAATGTTTACATAGAAACCAATGAGCAGAGGTATTCTTTGTCTGGCTGAGTTATACTTTTAAGTATATATCTCTATGAAGTATATATCTATGTATACACCTATGTATTAATGTTCTACTTGTTACAATATTTGGAAATTATATCTACAAGCAAACCAGACTGTATTTCTTTCTGACTATTTTCACCAGATACATGTAAACCATGAGGCAGATCTGGGTATCCTTTCACGAAGCTCTTTTATCTACTAAGAGACTGGTAGTGCTCTCTTAGCAGTGTATTAGATATCGGCAAAGAGAGCGCTACCAGTCTCTTAGTGGATAAGATAGCTTCATGAAAGGATACCCTGGGATGTTGTGATCCAGTAAATCTCTCATCAATGACCTGCTTTTTTTTTGGAGGAAACACCATCAGCTACTGTTGAAATCATACAAGGACAAAAAGGATAAAAAAAAAAAAGAGAGTACTTTATGAATAACAACTTTCTTCCCTGCATATGAAGCTGATTGAGAAGAATTTATCACCCATGTTCATGACCATTTTCCTGATCTGATAATTCCAGGGTATCCATTCGTGAAGCTCTGTTATCCGCTAAGACACCATAGCACTCTCTTTGCCGATAACTAATGCACTGCAAAGAAAGGGCTATGGTCTCATAGTGGATAAAACAGCTTTGTGAAAGGACAACCAGAAATCTATTTTCAGTAAGTCCATGAAAGTTTCAGTGGGCTGATTGTAACTTTCTAAATTAATTTTTTACAACATTAGTTTGTGTTGTTAACTTAAACATATCTATTTTCTTGCTTGGAAGGTTTTCTGCGAGAGAATCTGCATTCTAACAATTGGCTATCCCCCTATTTTTATTTATGCTAAAGTAGGAGAAATAAGCAAGTTGTTAAAAATCCAGAACAAAAACTGGAATTGATGATACTACAGTATTCAGGTGGGAGTTAATTTAGTAAGATTAGTAGGAACATAAATTTAAATTTCTGCCTCATTCTTGGGTCAGGACATTGGCACGATGTGAAAATGTTGAACGATATCACATTGATCGTCTAATTACCAAGTACAGTGTCCCCTCTATATAAGGCTGTATTTGGGGTCCAGGACATTTGGGGTCCATGCCTTATAGTGCAGGTAAATAACAAAAAATAAAAATGGGGTCCACATCTGACCCAGCCTTATATCCGAATCCGCTCTGTATC
>JAUTBQ010178164.1:0-11190 GCA_032361185.1 Lepetodrilus ovalis
ATACCTGGACACTCTTTTACCACCTCGTCAATATTTTCTTTAAAATGATCCCAAAAGGGAAAAGTACGACACTGTTTAGGACGAACTGGGTAGATGCTACATCCTTTTTTATCTGCATCAAAAAAGATACAGTGAAATGAGCCTTTTATCTTTAGCTCCCTCAAAGAGATACGATACCCAACTTTTCGAGTAAAGTCTTTTAAAAACTCATCTCGCCCAATCTTTAAAAAATCAGCCATGGCATCTATCTCACTAGGAGTTGACCAGATATACCCACTCTCTCCGATACAGCAGTTCCCCTCGCATGAGGCACACTTTGAGACATCAAACCCAAAGTTATACCCATCCTCTCTTACTATATTGTACATTTTATACTATAAGTCCTTGTTGTTTGATAAATAGATTTTACCTCTTGTGTTGGCTCATTTTTATCCATGTTAACCAAAGGAGGGTGGATTTTAGTTTTTGAATGACTTGAGTTTCTTGCATGTATCATAACTAAAGAGGAGTTTTTTGAAAAAGTCCCATGGACAAACCTCAAATCCTCAACCGTCAACTTAGCCTCCCTCAAAGCCACTAACAACTCCTGTAAACTTCCACTATCATAACAAAAGACAAAATGCCCACGATGTTTTAAAATCCCTTTTACCTTTTGTACAAAAGAAGATATAGGCAGATGCTCACTATAACGGCTTATATGTAGAGCTTCATTGTTACTTTTACTCACTCCATCGTGATAATATGGAGGATTTGAGATGATAAACTCAAACTGTTTATCAAACTCCCATGCCAAAAAATCACCCTCTATCACATCTGTTTGAAGTCCATTTATCTCACTATTTTTACCAGTTAAAAAAACATTGTGCTTTTGCTTGTCGATAGAAGTAAGCGTTACTTTAAAATCCCTAGCCGTTAAAAGCCCAAGTATCCCACACCCACAACCAACATCTAAAACCTCACCTTTAGGTTTAAAAGTAGATATAAAGTCATATAAAAAATGTGTATCACTGTTAAAAAGATAACCATTTTCTTCTTGGTATAGAAACAACTGTGAGCCTTTTTGGAGTTTATCAAAAACTATACTATTTTTTTGCTATCATTTCACTCAAAAAAGGACTCCTATGATAATCATACCAGCACGAACAGCTTCGAGCAGATTTCCTAACAAAGTTTTAGTAGATATAAATGGACTTCCCATGGTTATAGCTACAGCAAAAAGAGTGGAAGATATAGATGATGTGGCAATAGCTACAGACTCTAAAGAGGTTGTTGAAGTTTGTAAAAAGTATGGTTTTAAAGCAGTTTTAACAAGTGATACTCATAAAAGTGGAACCGACAGGATAAATGAAGCGGCACAGATATTGGGAATAGGGGATGATGAGATAGTTATAAATGTCCAAGCAGATGAGCCTTTTATAGAGAGTGAAGTTGTACGAAGTGTTTATGATAGGGTAAAAACTGCTAAAAACTCCCAAGAGGGTGTGATGATGGTTAGTTGTTATAAAGTGATAGATAAAGCATTTGCCTCTGATCCAAATCATGTGAAAGTTATCGTTGATGCCCATGGCTATGCTATCTACTTTTCTCGTAGTAAAATTCCCTATGAAAGAGAAGAACACAATGCCTACTTTGGGCATCTTGGGATATATGGATTTACAAAAAATTCTTTAGAAGAGTTTTGTTTACTTGATGTTGCACCACTTGAAGATATCGAGAAACTTGAACAGTTAAGAGCACTTTACTATGGAAAAAAGATTGCTATGGTTGAAGTAGAAAGTAAAAGTTTTGGAATTGATACAAAAGAGGACTTGGAATTAGCTTTGAAAATATTTGTTTAAAAGACCCAGCAACGCCAAAAAGAGGAGGAGTTGAAACAAGCGTTGCTTGGGCTTAACTCTATATCGGCTTGAAAAAATATATCTTTATAGATTAAAGTAAAAAATTAATAAAAATTGACTATGAATACTTGTACAATAGATTATTATAAAAATATTGATAATTTTTTGTTCTTTTTAACAGTATATTGTAGTTTATAAAATTATATTTGACAAAGTGTTCTTTTTTGTAACACTTTGTCAAAAAAATAGAATTTATACAAAAAAAATTAACAAAAAAATTTTTATTACCGATATGCTTTTTAAGTACGTGAGAGTACTTGCAAAAAATTAATAGGCAGGTAAATATTATGGTTGGGAAAAAAATGTTTTTCTTAAAAGCTTTTTTACGAAGTGAAAAGATGAGAGATCAAATTTCGTTTGATGAGTTTTTGAGTCGTTATACAAAAGAGAAGTTAACAGCTTTTGCAAATTCAGATATTCATAACGATAGAAACAATGAAAAAAACTTAGCGGCTATCCTTTTTAGTACAGAATGGGAAAAGGATGATGCATTTTTTGTAAAAGAGGCAACAGATAAGCTTTTTGAATGTGTTAAGTATGAGATAAGAGAGCATGATGTTTTAGCTCATTGGGACGATGGGGAGTTTTTGATTATTCTTCCTGAGTGTTCTGTTGAGTCTGCAGAGAAGATTGCATTTCTTATAAAGAGTATCGTAGAGGGTCGGACATTTGTAAATATGCATATCTCTTTAAACTATGGTATAACTATCCATGAGAGTGATGATACACCAAACTCTTTTATGGAGCGTTTATCTGATGAGTTAGCAAAATGCGAGACTGCGTAGTTAAAGCTCACTAATTCCATCGATAAATTGCCTGATTATAGGATTGTCTGTAGTTTTAAAAAACTCAGGCTTTCCATCGGCTAATACTTTTCCATCATATAGCATTATCATCTGATCGGCTATCTTAAAACTTTCTCTTATATCATGACTTATCACCACCGATGTTGTTCCGAGTTCTCGTTGTAGTTTTACGATAAGTTTACTTATCAAATCACTAGCGATTGGGTCAAGTCCAGAGGTTGGTTCATCATAAAGAATGATATCAGGTTTCAGCACGACAGTTCTCGCAATCGCTGCTCTTTTTTGCATGCCTCCACTTAACTCATGTGGAAATTGGTTCATCACATCATCTGGATCTAGTCCTACCATCTCTAGGGCATTTATAACCTCTTTTGTTATCTCATCTTTGTTTAAGTTAGTATGTTCACGAAGTGGAAAAGCTATGTTATCATATATACTCATACTATCAAAAAGTGCTCCAAACTGAAATGCAAAACCTATCTTTTTACGCACTTCCAAAAGTTCTTTTTCATCTGCCTCACCGATGTTAACACCCTCAACTATCACATCACCTTTTGTTGGTTTTAAAAGTCCTACGATATGTTTGATTACGGTTGATTTTCCTGTTCCAGAAGGTCCCATGACAACGGCAACTGTTCCCTCTTTGATGATAAAGTTTAATCCTGTTAAAACTTTCTTGTCACCAAAGTATTTGTGTACTTCTTTAAATTCGATGATATTTTCTAACTTTTCCAAACTAGCAAACTCCTTTTTGGGCTACAAATCCTCTATCAAATCCAGCCAAATCTTTGTAAAACTCTACTTTTTCATCTTTTAAAGCAGATGCCATGGCATCTTTCTGGTCATATCCCATCTCACATAAAAGATACTTTGCATCACTTTTTTTATATAAAGAAACGATTTCTTTTAACATCTCATCTCCAACTTTCCCACCAAATAGGGCGTTTTGTGGTTCATGGGATAGTGGTTCTTCGAGTTTGAAATCATCAGCTATATAAGGTGGATTTGAGATAATCATATCAAAGCTATCATAAATATCATCAAGATATGAAGTATGGACAAAGCTTATCTTATCGCTAACGCCAAATTTTTCAGCGTTTATCTTTGCTATCTCTAACGCATCTTGCGAGATGTCAGTTGCAACTATCTCTATATCTTTTACTAAAAGTGCTAACATGATGGATATGATACCACTTCCTACTCCTATCTCTGCGATTTTAGATGGTCTATTTTTTAGTATCTCTAACGCTTTATCCACAAGTATTTCAGTTTCAGGACGAGGTATCAACGCCCCTTGTTTTATAAAAAACTCTCGTGAATAAAAACTAACTTTTTGGGTGATATACTCGATAGGTTCATCTTTTAGACGACGATTTATGAGTGTTTTGTAACTCTCTAACTCTTTAAGTGGCTCATTCTCTTTTAGGATGATTTGTACTTGGTCATATCCTAAAAGATATTGTAAAAGTAGGGATGCTTCTTTTTTGTTTTCAAGAGTTAAAGAAGCAGCGTGAAGTGCCTCTTTGATAGTCTTGTTACTCATCTATCTTAACGCCTAGCCTTTTTAATCTCTCAACTAGAGGTGGATGAGTGTGGTAGAAAAAGGTAAACAATGGATGAGATTTTGGAAAGCTTTTGTTCTCATTTGCCAGTTTTTGCAAGGCTGATGCTAACTCTTCTTTACTTTGCACTTGTGAGCCATACTCATCAGCATGGTACTCGTTGTGACGGCTGATGATGCCAAAAAGAGGCATAAAAAAGAGTGAGATGATAGGGGAAAATATCATAAACATAGCGATGATAGAGTAGGGTGATTTTTGGATACCGATAGTATCAAATAAAATTTGCGGAAGATTTCCAAATATAAAAAACATTAAAAACAGAAGCAGACCGATAGTAAGTATGTTTTTGATGATATCTTTATGTTTGAAGTGCCCTAACTCATGTCCTAAAACTGCAAGAAGTTCGTTTTTAGTTAGTTTTTGTATGAGTGTATCGTACAAAACTACTCTTTTAGACTTTCCTAGCCCTCCAAAGTAAGCATTTAGTCTGTTATCTCGTTTACTTGCATCTATCGTATAAACTCCCTCGGTGATAAGCCCAGCAGAGGTGAGAAGTTTTTCTATAGACTCTTTTAACTCTTCATTTTCTAAGATAGTAAACTTGTTAAAGATAGGAGCTATGAGAGTAGGGTAGATGACATTGATAAGTATCAATATAAGATATATGAGAGCAAATCCCCAAAGCCACCAGTTTTCAACGCCCAAGATAATTTTAGATATTAGGTAGGTTATACCTCCACCAAAGAGTATAAACATCACTGAGGACTTTACCGTGTCTATGATATAAAGTTTTGCATCCATGTTTGAAAATTCAAACTTTTTATCTAGTACAAATGTCTTATACAAGTCAAAAGGAAGTGAAAAGAAAAACCCTATCACACCAAAAGATAAGATATAAGCAACCGATTTTAAAGCCATGTCTTCTATGGATATAACACTATCTAACCATTTCAATCCAAACCCTATCCAAAAGATAAAAGCTGCGTACTCCACTAAAGAACCAAGTATATCCATTCTCTGCATTGCAACTTTATAATCAGCTGCCTTTACGTAGTTTGCAGGAGTCAAGATAACAGCAGGATTTACTCTTTGCTCTTTTACGTAACCAATCTCCATCACGGAGATATAAACTTTTGTCAAGATATATATAAAAAAAATAGAACCGATAGTTAACAACATATATCAGTTATCCAGTACATTTTGAAGAGTTTTACTAAAAACCTCAGGTGGTTTATAACCGATAGTTTTATAGTTTTTGAGTTCATTTCCACTTTTATCATAAAAGATGATAGCAGGAGGACCAAAGATAGTGAATTTTTTAAGTAGTGCTTTATCTGCATCACTGTTTTGTGTAACATCTACTCGTAAAAGTTTAAATTCTCCCATCAAAGATGAAACCAAAGGGTCAGGAAATGTGATATGCTCTAACTCTTTACACGATGCACACCATTTAGCTGAAAAATCAACCAATACCTTTTTATCACTATTTTTCACCTCTTGTTCAAGTTGTGCTACCGTTTTTATCACTTTAAAATGGTTGGCTTTTGTCTGAGCTTGTCCGATAGGTGTACATGCTCCAAACTTTTCAAGAGGGTTTAGAGGATTTGTAGCACCTGAGAAAGAACCTATAAGCATGATAGAACCTATAAGAGCTAACATAACAGCAAAAACTTTTATCAACTTTTTCGCACCACTGATACCATCTTTTGAAGTTTCAAATGCTCCAGAGTAAACACCACTACCGATAAACAACAGAGCCCATAAAAATAGACTGATAGATCCTGGGATGATACGAGATATCATCCATATAGCGATACCAAGCATAACAACACCAAATATCTGAGAAACTAAAGTCATCCAGCCACCAGGACGAGGCATAAACTTTCCAGCACCTGCTCCTATGATAAGCAGAGGAACTCCCATGCCGATACTCATAGTAAACAACGCCAATCCTCCTAAAAGAGCATCACCAGTTTGTCCGATATAGACTAACGCACCAGCCAAAGCGGGAGCCACACAAGGTCCCACGATAAGAGCTGATAAAAATCCCATGATAGCAACACCTAAAAGTCCACCACTACCTTTTGCATCATCAGAAGTTTTACTGATTTTGTTTTGTAAAGTTCGTGGAAGTTGTATCTCATAGTAACCAAACATAGAAAAAGCTAGTGCTACAAATACGATAGAAAATACAGAGATAACCCATGGGTTTTGCATCGCAGTTTGGATGTTAGCTCCAAAAAGTCCTGCTAAAACTCCAGCCGCAGTATAAGCTATAGACATAGCAAGAACATAAACGATTGACAAGAAAAGTCCTCTTGCTGCACTCATCTTCTCTTTTCCATCACCTGATTGGGATACGATGATAGATGAAAGTATAGGGATCATAGGAAAGATACAAGGAGTTAGAGCTAAAAGTAGACCAAAGCCAAAAAACAGTGCTAGTACAGTTCCTATCGAGCCACTTTTTAGAGCGTTTACTATCTGATCTTCTTCTGAACCATCATCTTCTACTACTTTTGCAACCTTTACAGGTTCACTCTCTTTTTTATCAGTAGCTCCTGCCATCTTCCATGTGCTTTGTGTTTTAGCTTCTTCTTTTGGAGAGTTTGAACCCTTTATTCCAAATTCAAAACTTTTACTTAGTGGCTGATAACATAGTCCTTTTTCAGAACATCCTTGATAACTTATCTTAAGTGTAAATGCTCCATCACCAACTTGCTCTTTTATGAGTGATAGAGGTATGTCAACATTTATATCCCCTCCACGGTGGACTATAAACTCATGAAACTCTACTGGTTTTGGACGTTTTATCAACTTATCTAAACTTATATTTTTTGGTTTAGTTATCTCGTATTTTAACATTTTATCGTAGATATAAATCTCTGGTGCTAACTTGATAGTTGTTTTGATAGTTTCATCTTTTTGTATAGCATTTGCTACAAATGCCTCTTCTGGTTTGAGTATGCTACCTTGGTCAAAGGCAAAAAGTGAAAAATTTAAAATTGCCAATAGAAGTACTAACTTGCGTATCATTTAAATCCCTAATATAATAATTTTTAAGAGATTATACTAAATATTTGTAAATAGTTTGTGTACCCTATAATTTTAGTACTTTTCTTAATTAGAAAAGTACTAAAATATTTTACTTTTTCATTAACCAGAGTTATTATATAATTGTAGCTAATTAATCTGCATGTACCCTCAGATAGATGTTTGAAGGATAAAGTGCCGATTAAAATATCATAAAACAAAGGATAGGCATGCGAAAATTATTGATATTGCTTTTAGGTTTGATACTTATAGGTATATTATCATATTTCTGTTTTTTAGATAAAGCTGCGGGTATAAAAAATCACCTTGTATCAGGAGCAGAGAATGCTTTTAGTCAAAAACAGATGGGTTGGGTTGATACCAATATCAAAGGAAATGGACTAGATACAACGAGAATTTTAACCTTAAATGGTATAGCACCAAGCCAAGAGCTTAAAGATGAAGCTGAAAAAATAGCTTTAGCTCAAGAAGGTGTTGATAGTGTTGAAAACCTTTTGGTAGTAAAAGAACCACTTGTTGTTAAGGTTGAAGAAGAAGAGCCTAAAGTGGTTATACCTTCTCCTTATGAGCTTAGAGTATCAAAATCTAAAGATGAAAAAGTTTTACTTCAAGGATATGTACCAACTAAAGATATCCATGATTCTTTAGTTGCAAAAGCTGGTACACTCTTTGGTTCTCAAAATGTTACAGATGAACTAAAAGAGAGTGAAGGAGCTCCAAAACAGTGGGCTGATACTGCACAACTAGGTTTGGATAAATTAGCTGATGTTGATTATGGAAAATATAAGATTGTGGACAGTGATTTTACATTTAAAGGATATGTTGATAATGCTGATAAAAAAGATAGCTTAACAAAAGAGTTACAAGCTAACTTGCATAGTGGTTATAAAGGTGATTTTGTTATCGATGCACCTGCTGTTGTTGTAGTTACCCCTGAGCCAGAACCTGTTGTAGAAGAAACAAAACCTGTTTTCTCTTGTCAAGAGGCGTTTAAAAAGATTTTAACAGATGATAAAATTCACTTTGAATACAATAAAGCAGATGTTAAATCTGAGAGTTATGCACTTTTAGACTCTTTGGTTGAGGTTGTAAACAAGTGTCCAGAAGATGCTATCGCTATAGAAGGTCACACAGATAGTGATGGAAGAGCAAGTTATAACCAGAGATTGAGTCAAAATAGAGCAGAAGCTGTTAAAAGCTATCTTATCTCAAAAGGTATTCCTGCAAATAGACTTAAAGCTGTAGGTTATGGTGAGAGCCGACCAATTGCTGGTAACCAAACAGCAAAAGGTAAAGCTAAAAATAGAAGAATAGAGTTTACGATTATTGATATCAAAGATGTCCCTAAAAAGACAACAAATAGAGTGATATTGGATAATTCACCAAAACTTATAGAGATAACTTCTATAGATGATATGGAAGATGATAGTACAAACTTAGATAAAAAAGGAGAAAAATAATGAGTTATTTATTGGCACAGATATTGGCTTGTCTGTTGATAGCAGGATTGATTGGAGCACTTATAGGTTGGTGGCTTCGTGGTGGTTGTAGAAAAAAACTTAGAAAAAATGATGACGACTGGAATGCTAGATATGAAGCTGACAAAGCTATATGGCATGGCAAGATAGAAGCAGCTGAGACACATGTAGGTAGTAAGCTTGATAGAGTAAACAATGATTGGGATGTCAAACTTCGTGATACTGAGTCTAACTGGGAGAGTAAAGTTCAAGGACTTGTTGGGAACTATGACTCTAAAATCAATAACTTAAACTTAGAGAGAGAAGCATTTGAAGATGAGCTTAAGAAAGCTAAAAAAGAGGCAAAAGAGGCTCAGTTAGCATTGGCAAATGTAAATGATGATTGGGCTTTAAAGCTAAACGATATAGAGTCTAACTGGGAAAATAAAGTTCAAAGTGTAAAGAGTGATTTTAGTTCCCAAGTAGGTGATGCTGATATGGAAGTTGAAAATCTAAAAGCAGAGTTAAAAGCACAAAAGAAAGAACTTTATGATGCACAAGAGAAACTTGAAAAAGTAAATCATCAGTGGGAAGCAAAACTAAATGAAACAAATAGTTCATGGGAATATAAAGTAGAATCAGTCAAAGAAGATTTTGAAGTTGATAACGATGGCATACATGTTGAATTGGAAAAACTAAAAAGTGAGTTAGATGATGCAAACTCTCGTGCAAAAGAGTCAGAATTAAAACTAACACAATCAGAGAATGAGTGGGCATATAAACTAAAAGATGTAGAGTCTACGTGGGAAGGTAAAGTAGCATCTGTTAAGAGTGATTATGATGCTAAAGTAGGTACTGCAAGTGAAAGTGAACTAGCAAACCTAAAAGCAGAGTTAGCTAAAAAAGATGACGAATGGAACTTAAAGCTTAAAGATGTTGAGTCATCATGGGAAGCCAAAACAGCTTCTGTAAAAAGTAACTATAAAGCAGAAACTACATCTGATGATGCAGAGTTAGCAAAACTAAAAGAAGAGTTAGAAGCTACAAAAACAAAACTAACTGCTAAAGATGACGAGTGGAGCTTAAAACTTAAAGATGTAGAGTCTACATGGGAAGGTAAAGTAGCATCTGTAAAAGGTAACTATGAGAGTAAAATAGGAAATGATGATGAGGTAAATTCTTTAAAAGCTAAGTTAGAAAAAGTACAAGAAGAGTTAAAAACCTCACAATCAACATGGGAAGGTAAACTAGCATCTGTTAAAGGTGACTATGAAAGTAAAGCAAAAGTAGAATCTGACGCAGAGTTAGCAAAACTAAAAGAAGAGTTAGAAGCTACAAAAACAAAACTAACTGCAAAAGATGACGAATGGAACTTAAAACTCAAAGATGTAGAGTCTTCATGGGAAGGCAAAGTAGCATCTGTTAAAGGTGACTATGAAAGTAAAGCAAAAGTAGAATCAGATGCAGAGTTGGCAAAAGTAAAAGAAGAGTTAGAAGCTGGTCAAGAGATAGAAGCTGCAATCGCAGTTATTGATACAAAACGTGATCGTATTCGTCTCTCAGTTAAAAAGTTAGATTACATTAAAAACCAAGCGATGCTTGAAGAGATCAATGACAATGAATCACACTCTTTAGGTGATTTAATCAAAGATAAATTTAATTAAGTATAGTCAATGCAAAAGATATTAAAATGGTTCGCTCCTACTCTAGCAGTAGCAGTGGCAATTTTTATAATCTTTTTTCTTATTTCAATTAACTCTAGCGAAAAATTTTACGAATCAAAACCACTAGAATTGACAAGCGAAGTTCTTAAAGAAGAGCCGAAAAATGCTTGGCTAAATCATTTTTCAAAAACTCAAAGATTAGGATACTTTTATCCAGTAAATGAAGTCTATATAAAAGTAGATTTAGATGAAAAAATAACTAACACTATTACATATAAGCTCTCAGCTTCTCTTTTTGACCCTTACCAACTATTTTGTTTAAAAGAAGAACTTAAACAACAAGATATTGCTATAGAAAAATTAGAACTGCAACGAGAAGAAATTAAGAAGCATGAGCAAGCAATGAAAAGGCTGCCTTTGCCTATACCCGCAATGCCCGTGCCTTTGCAGCCGAAAGTTAAACAGCAAGTCAGTACAAAGAAGGAACAAGAAGCTGTTAAAGAGAAGGCTAGAAAACAAGCTGAAGCGAAAAGGGAAGCTAAACGAAAGGCCAGAAAACAAGCTAAAGCTGAGGCAAAAAGGAAAGCCAAGCGTAAAGCCAGAAAAGAGGCTAAAGCTAAAGCGAAAAAAGAAGCCAAACGTAAGGCAAGAAAAGAGGCCAAAGCTGAAGCGAAAAAGGAAGCCAAGCATAAAGCCAAATCACTAGCTAAGGCTGAGGCAAAAAAAGAAGCTAAGAGTAAAGCCGCCAA
>JAUTBQ010178175.1:0-11190 GCA_032361185.1 Lepetodrilus ovalis
AGTGTGGATCGACGAAGGGGATTTTGGCGATATAGAATTGATGATGACTATCACAAATGAATGTAGTTTACATTTATGACTCAAATATAGTGCTACGTGCTCATAAAAATCTGTGATTGTATGCCTTTAATATTTCATTTGAACCATGTTGGCACCTTTGGGAGAGATATTCCCACCGAGAAGAAAAGCAGTAATTCAATCAAAGAACCATGGTAAGCAGTCTAGATTTGCTTTCCATAAAGTTGGAATTTTCACAACTCTCGTGCATTGTCACTGAAACTGGGAACTCATTGCAAGACTTCTATGGATACTGTATGGAACTGTTAATTGTGTTCAAACATTGGTCGTAAAAGGTCCAGTAAGCCACCTATCCAGGTAATGAAGTGGATACTTTTCCATCCATTTTCTGTCAGTGAGTGTATCAGGTTAACCTGTGTTAGCTGGTATGTTTAGATCGTGGTGTCCAGATTTAAGTTGTCCAGGTTTAGGCTGGGTTGTGTGACGGCCAGGAATTGATTTGAAGTGTCGGTGTCGGTGTCCGGATACATGTTGGCTCCGACACAGACGGACATTCCTCCTGGACAAGGAAACACCCCCGTCAGTGGGTCCATTGATGCCTGTGTCCCAGCTCCGTGGATATATCCGCTGTGTGTCATGAGCTATCCGCTGTGGGTTAATGTGGAGATCAGCTGTAGTGGCTAAAGACGTCACAGAGGGGCCAGTGTTTAATCACGGAAATGGCATGTTGTTGCTCGCCGAGCAGCCTGCTACGTCACCATGGACTTGGATCAATACTGAGAACAGAATTGTCGACGATCAACACATTCTGTCAAAATAACAGCTTGTCATAGTAATACTAGTTTTAGAATGTGTGGGTGAACAATTCCCTCTTCAACATTAGTTTTAAAAGCTGACACTTGTTTAAATCTGAGCTTCCTGAACAACCTTCAAATAACTTGAAGGTCAAATGTTTTCTTGAAAGTAGGTCACGATCAATATGTATTTGAATTGATTCAGATCAAATGGATTTGAAGATCTAAAAAGTCTAGATGCTACAAGTAAAGGTTAAAGTATGAGAATGAGGTCTTGGTCCCAGTAGCAATACCAAGGGGGAGGTGGGTGGAAAAGTAAATGGATGTCATCCCGAATGGATGTCAACCCGAGGTCTTACTTTTCCAACCACCGACACTGAGGTATTGCTACAAGCACCAAGAGCGAATTCAAGTACTTTAACTGGCTTATTAACTGACAAAAATGAACAAATATAAATTTTGATAATTTTCATAACAATATAATAATGCAGCACCCAAGCATGAACAATGAAACTTTCCAAACATATGCTGTGCCTGTGTACCTTTCCACGGACGGCAAGAGGATCACATGTGGATGATGTGGTACAGACAGCACATGTATCACATACTGTATATAGAAGCAGAGTAGAGTAGATTAGATTAATTTACTAGTGATTTCTTTGAGGACTGCACAGCGCAGTCGGTAACGTGTTTGGCTGATGATACTATATTGGAAATTTAAAGTTCGGTCCTGACTGATATCGAGATATTTGATCATGATTGTAGTATTTCGACTTTGTAATTTTCAAAACAATATGTAATCAGACAGGTCGTTCTGTGATGTTCAGTAAGACCTGGTCTTACACAGTAATACCTGGTCACAATCTGTAAGACCCAGTCGTGTTCAGTAAGACCTCGGATACTCGCAGTAAGACCGGACACATGGACTAAGCCTTGAGGTCTTCATGATAGAAGACGGCACATTGTAAAGCAATAGAATGACGTCATTGGATGTTTATAAGGAATAATGATTTTCATCTTACGAAAGAAAGAAAACATAGCTACTAGGAGCCACGTCCTTCTGGCACAGTGTGACCATCTCATTATAAACAGACCCTCCAGGGCATAGCAAGACAAGGAATGGTCTGCAATTCTTAGGGTGGTCCATTGTACAGAGAGAATCATTGGGTGATACACTGAATGTCAGATCCTAGAATGTCAGAATCCTAGTCGAGGTAGCAAGGGCAAGACGTAGTTAAAAGATCATGAGATTCTCCATAGCTTCATACAGCCAACTTTAGACACAGTTCTTCAAGACAAAATGCAATTCTGCAAAGAGGACCTCAATAGATTACATAGATGGTAGCGTATTATTATACACTGGAAAATATATGATATGATAATCTGTCACCCGCACCTAGTTCTTGACAACTTGTATTGAAAGAACATGTAACTTTAATTAGTTACTTCATACGTATTCTCTGCTCAACGAAAAATAAGTTGATTACTTTGAGAAACGATTGAAGCCAGTGCTGCCAATAGAATTGACCACAAACCACGACTGCCACAGCTAAACTTGTTATTCTGAGTTAAACCCCCTAAATATGGAAGGTCCCAGTTTTGGGGAGATTATTGATTTTCTGGTGGGATGTCATCGTGATGGCAAACATCTACATAATATCCCATGGAGACGCTGGCAGTAGCCAAGTCCACTCGCTGGTCACTCGGAGTTATTGACGACCGATCGTTTCAGTGAGTAGAGCTTGTCTTCCGAGTTTAGAGATTTCGTTCAGAGGGGATTCATCCAACATTGGAAAATTCCCCAATTTTACGAACTGTAATATGTCGAACATGTGAACCAAGACATCCTTGCCATAAAGATGAACTTTTACTAGATTTCTATAAATAGTTGTGAGATATTGGGCAGTATTGTTTTGATGTTTTATAGGTCAAATGTTGTTTGTTAGGTCTCGTTGAAAATTTGTGTATTGTAAACCATTAAGATGATTTTATTAAGGTCAAGTTGTCAACTATTTCTTGCTTAAGAAGCTTGTCGTTTACCGGATATTGATCGGGAAAGAGAGTATAGCATAACATCGCAGTAAGATGTGCGTTATTACACGAACAACCTGGTTACATAGATAGCGCTTCATTAGACTTAGGACGATTGCTGTAGCTGTGTTTGTGAATGACTGCAGTGACCATTACGGTATTGGGAATATGCCGTGTTCAAAATTAGCAGTTTGATGAGGGGGTCATTTGTCATTGTCCCAATTTTAATACAAGCACATTTGGAACCTTGTACAGGTTGGTTGTGTTGTGTTTAATATCACTTCACACAATGACCACAGACCCCCTTTGATATCATTCCATCATTCTCTTCTCTCTCTTTCTACCTCCTCCTTTTTCTCAATGCCTTTTTATTCCTTCAACTTTAATTTTCCAACATTTAAAAAACAATCAAATTCTAATTCTAATAATCTAACGAGTTTCATTCCATTTTCAGAAGATCAATACTCTAATATGTTCTATAAATACATGCATTTTAATAATATTGATTTCTATTTTTCAGTTCGTTTCAGTCACTGGCAATTATGTCGATTGTCAACCTTGTTTTTGTTTGTTCTTTTGTTCTTCATGAATCACTCTGTCATTTTTCCAGAAAAATCGAGGATCTACAAAGCGACTTGTCCAGTTCTACTCAAAAAGTGCAAACCCTTAGTGATAGTCTAGAGCAGTTGAAGGTAGACGCGGCCAAGGAGAGGGAGGCAGTTGTACATAGATGTAGAGAGGAGGTCAAGGCCGCGGAGCAGAGTGTGGAGGAAGTGGTAAGTCCCCAGGGAGTTCATCCATTGACCGCGTTAATAATAGTGTGGTGCTTTGAGTACACACATGTTAATTTTTTTTAATTATTGTTATTATATTATTATTATTATTATTATTTATTATTATATATATACATGTATATGTATATATATATATATATATATATATATACATGTATATATATATTTTTTTTTATTGTTTAATTTTTTAAGTTTTGGTGGGTTTTTTTTAAAATTAAACAAATATTATTCCTTTTTATTATTATTATTATTATTATTATTATTATTATTATTATTATTATTGATAAGTCTACAGCATCAGCCTTGTTTGTCTGTACCAGCTGGGTCTTGTGTGTGTCTCCATGACATACCTATTTATCGATAACATCTCTGTATTCTTGTATTACAGCTAAAATTGCACATTAGTCTGATATCTACGTTTGTGACTGTTGGTAAAGTCTCCTTATTGTTTGATTTGCAGCAAACTGAACTAGATAGGACTAAATGTAAATTAGAAAAGGTAAAAGAAGATTTTGACAAGGATAAGGTAGAACTAGAGGAAAGTAAACTCACAGAGGTCACCGAGCTGAAGAAGCTACTGGCCAGCAGAGCAGAGGAACTAGAGAAACAGGAACTACAGACACAGGCTCACAAGCAGGTCCTCGACAAGATTAGCCTGGAGAAAGAGGCCATGAAAGTATGAAACTTGCTGTTCGTGCATGAGGAATATATTCTCAGTAATTAGTGTCCATGTTAACAAAGTGTTCTCGGGAATTAATGTCCACTTTCCAAGTGAAAAGTTGCCTATAGGTAAAATATTCCTGCTGCGACATAAAGCACTAATTCATTCATTCCAAGTGGAAAGCTATATGTTCATGGTGGGTTTTTTATGGAAATTGTTTGTGGTTTGTAAATGCAGACTGTTGAAAATTAAAAGTGACTGGACTGTTGAAAATTAGAAGTTACTGTAAATACCAATTCAGACCCCAAAACAAGTAATTCACTGATAATCCAGCAAAAGAAGTTCCTTTCAAAAATCTAATATGCAGTTTTGCAAGTGAAATAATCTTGAAACCCCAATTCAAACCAAGAGATAAATCACATAAAGATTGAAGCCAGTCACCAGCATCTGTCTGTTTGCTCCGCCACAGTTTGAGAAGGAGAAGGTTGAGAAGATGTTAAAGCGTGCGGAGGGGGACAAGGATGCCCTGAACACGGAGCTGATCCAGGTGAGAGTGGAGCTGTCCAAGCTGGACACGGACCGCCAGCAGAGCCACACACAGCACCAGGACCTGGAGGAGCGGGTCAGCCTGGCCCAGGACAAGTGCGACAGCGCCCTGCAGGCCAAGCTAGAGGTAGGTGTCGCCCTGTAGACACAGTATCATCTCTGGCCCTAGGCAATGACCTTATCAAGACACTAGCATATGGGTGGGCATAGATGTAGGTCCAGGGGTAAATGTATTTGCACAGGACATGGCTTGCGGCCTGCTGACTCCGGACTTGTTTTTCTGCTGAAGTCACAATTGTCTGTGTTGTTACAGCTACAGAAACACTTTGAGGAGGTGCAGTCAGAGAAGCAGAAGGCAGTGTCAGAGAGGAACCAGCTGCAGCAGGAGGCGATGGGCAGCAAGGCAGATCTCCAGAAGAAGGACATCCAGATTGAGGAACTCCAGAAGGAGGTTGGTAGCTTCGCAGTCCTGAGTTCAACACTTGTCCAGCCACAGTTGCTCTAAATATTTTTGGTTTCGAGGAGGCGAGCCTTGGCAATGTCTCTGTATGTTGGTGAAACCTATTCCTCGAACCTAGACTTGCGGTCTATTCACCGGACCCGGAACCAATTCTTGGCAATTTGATTGGTTCATGTGACTCTAAATATGAATAAAATGTTTTCCTAAGCATATCCCTAACCCTAATAACGTGAGCCAATCAGATTGCTGGGTCTGGAAAATAGACCGCATTTCCGGGTCTGGGGAATAGACTGCCACCTTAGTTGTTGCAGGGTCTGCTTGTACCATAGAAATCGAGTCCTACCACTTTGAATTCCAGGGAAGCTTAGTCAAGTTATGCCCCTTTGAATGCATATAATAGGAAACAGAAATACAGCTAGTAAAAAAAATTGTGCAATTCACATTATTTTGGGGGTGCAGTGGTATTTTAGTCGATCATACATCAATGGAAAGGTTTTTGGAAGTAGAAACATAATTTTAGGTATGTCAAGTGAATGTACTTTGGCTAAGAAGTAGTCCAAAACAACCACAAATATCTGTGATTGTATGCCTTTAAATACGTATTTTGGGGGCAATTTCTTTATATATCTTTTTGATTGTCTGAATAGAAAATATTTCTTTTATTTTCAAATTTATTAGGGTCATTCTTTTCTCTATCATTTTTGTCATCATGTAATAATGAAAGATTCCCACAGTGATGTAAAACAATAATTCACTGACTTACTCTCACAATTGTGTTAGGTTGAGAAGTTGAAGACAGAGACATCCGATCAACAGAACATCATCATGCAGAAATCACAGACGGAATCAGACAGCGGTCTTCTCACCCAGGATCTGTACGTATTCATTTCTATCTCGATACTTAGCGACAATAAACTTTGGGTTGTACATCAGCTAGTCTTTTTTTTATAGCTGCTGATTTATGGGGATTAGAAATGAATGGCTGTGTGTTACGTTGTGTTATTGTTTGACTGTAGGGAAACTAAGACATTGTGGAATTGTGTGACAGGGGGCAGAGGGGTTTAGGAACAAGACATTGTGTGTTTTGTTTGTTTTATTGTTTTGATGAGGAAGACAAGACAATGTGTTATGTTTTGTTATTGTGTTTTAGTGAGGAGACAAAACACCAGCTTGATGAGGCACAGGCAAGTCTCAGACAGGCGGAGTCGGACAAGTTAAGGATGAAAGCCGAGCTAGAGCAGTCACAACTTGTCAAAGAGGAGCGTAAGAAGGTGAGAGACTGAGAGCAGGGTCAGGTGATAGGGCACTGATAGATCGCCGGACGTCACAGCCAATGTTCCTGAGGTTGAACCCTCCCCAGGGACACAGCATCAATCTGGAGACATTTCTTCTTCTATGTGACATCATCACAGTGACGTAAAACACCAATACAATGAATAAGAAGTCTTCAGTGTGGCAGTGATTGTACCTGCTCTCTGCACGGGAGTGTCCTTAGGTCGTCGGTATCAGTGGGTGCTTGCAGATTTACTGCAACACTGAATGTTACAGGCATTGCAGGTTTCACATACCCGAGGACCCGCAGCAATGTTAGCGAAAGTTACATTTCTGACTCAATATTGATAGGATCTGCTGTCTGTAGAGTGGCAATACAGATACCATCCTTGGTCTGTCAGTACCAACCGGTGCTCGCAGGTTTACTACAACATTCAGCACTACAGATGTTGCAAATTTCCTCCGACCCTAAACTGACAAGTCGTGATATTAGTGAAAGATTCTAGAAAACGACTATAAACCCCATTACAAATAAAATGGTTTCACACTGATCAGACCCTGAGATTAAGAAGTTTCCTCCGCGCCAGGTGTGATGTAAGTTATATAATATTGAAACCATAACACGCACATATAGTAGAAGAATAGGAGAAACTAGTGTATTTGTGTTGAAAACAATGTTAATTATAACAATTCAGTAAGATCAACATCTTGTTTTTCTTCCAGCTTGAAGAGCAGAATAAACACATGCACTCTGAGATGGAGCAGACCGCTAAAAGGTTTGTTTCTTTCCTTTCTGGCGTTTCATGTTCTGTGACATCATATTACAACTCTAACCTCTAACCGTACTAGCGAATGACTACTAAATTTAATGAGCAATAAATATATTAAGCTGTTTGTAATGATTTGACTACTGTAAATCATAAAATGTTAGCGAACATAAAACTAACGAATTTAACAAGTTGCTCTTAGATGTTAACATTTGATTCGCAAATATTTTTACATAGTATTCCATGGATGTATCTGTACAGTGTATAAACATTTTGAGAGTATTTACAGTACATACACATGTATTTAGTTCTTTAGTTATCGTTGATACTGTTTGTTACTAACAGTACTACATAATGACAATTTAAGATAAACTTACATGAAGAAATTGCTAAAATTATTTTCTAAATATCGACAAGCTCGTTAACATTTTATAATGCCAACATTAATAATCCATCGATCGCCAAAGTTTAATGACCCTAAAATTTTATGATTTACAGTATTTGCACATGCACAAATTACGTTTGTTGGTAAAGTTGACAAGTTGCACTTAATGACTGATTACCTTACACGTTCTGTCTGCGGTCACATGCTGTGTGTGGAGCTAGCTCTGTCTGTGTGGAGCTAACACTGTCTTTGCGATGGTAAGACTGTCTGGTTGTACAGAGATGCATGCAGAAGTTGCACGTGTCGTGTAGCTCTTACCGCCATCTCTTGCGTAGGCGACGACGTATCTTTGCTTCTCTCAGGTGTATTGGACATTTTATCATATTTAGTACGTAAAGGATCTTATTGAACCATCCAAGAGGGTTTGTTTGACTGGTGTTTCTTATGGGATAGGTAGATCTATAGTTAGATAGGTAGATCTATAGTTCCATTGCTTTTCTTATCAGTGAGATCTATTACCCGGACCCAATTCCAGACGATCTGATTGCCTCTATGGTTCTGATTAGGAATATATTTTATTCATATTTTGGGTCACATGAGCCAATCAGATTGCTGGGAATTGGGTACATGTCTGGGAATAGGTCACACCTGTGTTATCATTCCTTGCAGAATTTCTGTATAATAGCATTGAACGGTCTTCTAACGAGCTTAAATAGTATTTCATGGATCATACCGTAATGTGATGTATAGATGTTTAATGTGTGACCATATCCATATACACACCGGCAAGATATCAAACCTGAAGAAACTTATTGCTATTCATCAACTATTTAGTTATGGAGGGAAGTTCTAACATATCCTGGATCTGCTAGAGTATTGTCCTCGTTCTTGCATGTTGTTGAATTCAGTGTCGTAACTATACGTTTTACCACAGTATGATGCATGAATATTGAAATGGGGGAGGGGGGTAATTTATGTCCCAGGGGACCTGAACCCTTTCGACAGTTCATTTTAGCAAGTCATACCATATCTTTGTTAGATCATAGCACGTACCGTTAGGTACTGAGTTAAAATCCCGCCCCACAGGGCCCGGCATCAATTTCGCAGAAGTTACATTTCTGACGCCATGTTGGTAGGATGTCTGTAGAGTGGCACTACAGTTATCATCCTTGGTCTTTCAGTACCAGCCTGTGCTCGCAGGTTTACTGCAACATTCAGCGCTATGGATGTTGCGGGTTTCCTCCTGCCCTAAAAACTGACAAGTCGTGATGTTAGTGAAAGAGTCTAGAAATCGACTATAAACCTCATTACAAAAACAAAATATAAAAAATAGTTACCAAAAGATTGCTGCTAACTAGTAAACCCTTGCTAATACTCAAATCAAATAAATATAGATGAATATGATTGGGTTTTTTTTTCCAACAAACTTTATTACTCTTATTTCAATTGTTTTCTTCTATTTGTTTCCTATTGAATTCATGCAGCTATTTACACCATAGATTGTACTGGCAGTAATGGAGTTGGTATTATTACTAATGTATGTAGATTACAGATATTGAAAGTGTACTTGCCACTATTTTATGACAACCTTGAAGATGACAAAACTTACCTCAAACTAATCTATTTAAAATATCTGGTAACAGGCATGGTTGCTGTTTTTCTTTTCACATTAGTAATTGAACATTCAGGGTTGGTTCCTTTTATATCAAATTTCAAACAGGCTTCAAACTTTGAATGTTATCAATATTCACCAACTATTTTTCATTAATTATTTTCACCATGCTGGATATTTTCTTTATTATTGGTGTTCCTTTTTTATTCATTCAAACTTTGTCCATTATTCTATAATAAGGTACCGGTATCTAATAAAGCATCAATCTGTTGTGATGTTTTGTACGTGTAAATACAACTGTGATATTGTCAAATGATAAGAAAGACGTCTGGGATTTTTTCTCAGTATTTTGGGTACCAGCATATTAGTTGCATGTGTAATGCTTACTAGTTACTATATACTGTGTATATGCCCTGTACAATTGTAACCAGGCTTATATGTTACAGTCAATGTTAAAAGAAATGAAATGCCTGAAATGAGAAAAGAAATTACTGCCTTTATTTCACTGATTGACTGGCATGAGTTTGATGGAAAGAAACTGAATCTATTATGTACATTTTTATAGGTATTCAGATTCACTCATATTCAGATTCCCGCAGCGGCATTAAGCTCGATAATCAATCACTCTGTGAGAAGATATTGAAATATATGCAATTCATGTGTGAATACCTATGAAAAACTTCCATTTTCTTCCATTAAACTCACGCCAGTCAATCTGCCAAAGAAAGGGATTAATTCTGTCATTTCAATCTAATTTTTTTTAATTGACTGAATGAATAAAAATTCACTGGAAATTTGATATTTTTTTATACAATTCCTGATTTGAGACATTGCCTGTAGCATATAGGCCCTGTACAGAGGTAGTCGTAGTTGTATATCTGTATACTCAGTGTGTCATACATACCACATCGTTATAGGATATTGCAGGATCTGTTCCTGTGTTCTTTATGTGTGTCTTGAGGAATGTAAGCTGTACCTGTCTCGATGTCAATCTGTTGAATAATCTTTGTGAACAGTAAAGCAACTCGTTCTGACATTTAACAGTGGAATGGTTCAAGTTGTGGCCAGAGGTCGATTGATAGAAAAGTTGGTGACAAATATTTAAGTAATTAATAGCCATGTTTCTCATGAATAAAGAGACTCGAGAAGATATCTGTAAATGGGATGCATGTGATGTTATTTTGGTGTTTTATTTTATTTCCAGATTTAGTGAGGAGAAAGCCAATATGGTAGCAGCCCAGACTGCACTGCAGTCCAAGGTAGACAACTCTTCCCAGGAGGTCACTCAGCAGAAGCAGCAGCTGGACGAGTACAGGAAGAAGGTAGAGAGAGGATCGGCCGATATTTCTTGCCCTGTCTCGCCATATACATGTCTCGCCATGTATCTCATTGCCTTATGTAGCAACATGATACTGCTCTGGTGTCTAGTAAAAATAAATAATAATACGGTATATTTTTGCGATGTGGCAAATCCATATTCCTGCAGCGTGTAAGACCATAAATCGGTCAATTGAAAACCCCCCAATTAAATTCATCTTCAAAATACTGTTCTTGTGTCTAGGAAAAAAATACATGATAATAATGTGTATTGTGTCACGACTGTCACAAGACATATCACCTATTAAATTGACATCTATCTGGCTTCGTGGCGTAATGGTTGAGAGCGTCGGCCTGGAGTGCGGAAGGTCGCGGGTTCGATCCCCGGTCGCGTCGTACCAAAAGACGGTACACTGTCCCCTCGATATAACGCTGAATTTGGGGTCCATGATATAACCCCAGCCTTATAGTACCAGCCTTATATAATAGTGCAGGTAAATAACAAAAATTAAAAATGGGATCCACATCTGACC
>JAUTBQ010178186.1:0-11190 GCA_032361185.1 Lepetodrilus ovalis
GTGTATGTCCTGATATAGGCTAGTTATGTGGTGTATGTCCTGATATAGGCTAGTTATGTGGTGTATGTCCTGATATAGGCTAGTTATGTGGTGTATGTCCTGATATATGATAGTTATATGTCCTGATATATGCTAGTTATGTGGTGTATGTCCTGATATAGGCTAGGCCTGAATGGTACTGCCATTTTCTGTATCTCAGGTTACTGGTATTCTCACTTTTCTGTCCACTGTTTGATAATTTTGTACGACTTAACTTTCTGAACCACAAGCTGCAGAAGTAATCTTTCCTTGATATGATGCAATAGGGTTGGTCGTATTGCCAGAAAACGGGGCGGGATGTAGCGCAGTATTAGAACGTTCAACTTCGGAGCGAAAGGTACCGAGTTCAAATCCCGCCCCCATGGGGCCCGACATCAATGTTTGCAGAAGTTACATTTCTTACAAGATATTGATAGGATGCACTGTCTGTAGAGTGGCACTACAGTTATCATTATCATCTTTGGTCTGTCAGTACCAGCCGGTTCTCGCAGGTTTACTGTAACATTCAGCTCTATGGATGTTGCAAGTTTCCTCCTGTCGTGATGTTAGTGAAAGATTCTAGAAAGCGACTCTAAACCCTATTACAAAAATTACAACAACAAAAAATTAAATACAAATGCCAGTAAGTGGATAGCAAATGTACCAATCCAGCACAACCTGGCTCAGTCTACTCAGTACCACATGGTTTCTGTCTGGCCAAGATGTGCCTGTATCTAGCTGAGATGTGCTGGTATCTAGCCAAGATGTGCCTGTATCTAGCTGAGATGTGCTGGTATCTAGCCAAGATGTGCCTGTATCTAGCCAAGATGTGCCTGTATCTAGCTGAGATGCACTATTGATTAGACACCTGTGCAAGCAGCGCACTTTGGCTAAAAGATATGCCACTAATGTTTCTATTATAATTGTGACAGAGAAATGCTAATTCATTAGGTTTGTAGATTCTCACTCCCAAGTTGCAAAACCTTTTTTTCTCAACTCAAGTTGTGCATGTAGATAAGCTGGACTTTTGTTTGTAACATTTACCAGTTGGCCTGGTTCTTCCAAGTTTACTACCGCAGTAAACACTGTTTGCGTAGCAGCTTACCTCCTATCATGAGCTGGCAGAACCCTCGAGTGAAATGTCTTGCATGCAACCAGCCCTGTGCTCCGTGACAATAAAAAGTAATTTACAAACAAATATACACAACAGTAATACATGTATTGATTTTACTTTTGTCTTCCAGGTGTGTTATTAGTGACGATGATTTATGTGGATTTGAGGATATTTTGGAAAAGCGAGGCAGGGTATGTATGCTTCACTATGACGAGGGAGAACTGCATGCTGGTAACCGTATCCGAGATTGTGTAGGGTGCAAATTTGTAGTGTATTTGTCGATGTGAAAATTCCGTTTTTATACAATTGACCTCTATTTGTCTGGAGTGTTGTGTTACCGTTAAAATCGCGTTGCCAGTAAAATCGCGTTGCCGGTAATATCGTGCAGCAAAACTGTTCCGGATGTCGGAGTTATAAGACATAGGAAGACTGATATATGCTTCACTGTAAGAACCATGCAGATAGCGAGGGAACCGGATATCTGAAATCCGGATAATTGGGCTCAACTGTATCAGCATTATGTTCACATTTTATAGAACATGTTGGCAGGTGTTTTAGTACCAATATCTTTTGAATCAATCTGCAATCGATTATTTCTGTAATATAAGCTGATAACAACACCATCAATTTTGGCAAATGGATAACTGCAAAATTAACTTCCATTTACCTGCATCACACAATTTTTGATGGGATATTTTCTCATTCCCAAATAATGATTTTACCCAGAAAGTGTAAGCTTCAATGATGCATATACATGAACTTTTGGTAAATGGATATATTAAAAAATGCTTGTTGAAATATGAAACTTTACATGGATTGATACTTGCTATTTATGCGGTTCTCCCTCTACTCTGTTACCATGGTAGCTGTATTCGAGAAAAAAAATATGCTTTCCCTTATTGCACTGTAGAGTTATAATTAATGTCATATTTGATATGAATTAATGCGACAGACTATTAATTATCTTGACTATTATTAGTATTAATTAACTTTTTGATTTGTGAAAAAATTCTATGCAATCGAGTCATACCACTTTAAATTCCAGGAAAGCGTAGACCAGTTATGCCCCTTTGTATGCATATACATAGGGAAACGAAAGTAAGGTCCTACAGATTGAATACTGCTAGTAAAAAAACCTTTTATTCACATTATCGTGAGGGTGCAGTGGTATTTTGTATACCATGCAGCAATGGAAAGGTTTTTGAAAGTACAAACATGATGTTATGTATGTCAAGTGAATGTACTTTGCAGTTGTGGCTAACAACTAGTCCAAAACAACCATAACTATCTGTGATATTATGCCTTTAAGAATAACACAAATAATGATGATTATTACTGTTATTATTATATCTAGTTGTTATTCTGTTGGAGAGATGCTGATATTTGTGTTTGTGTTGCAGCACACAGAGTTCTGTAACAGTTACACGTACCCGGGGCGGGAGCTCAAAGGCATGATGCAGGACCTCAGCGACGCCAAGTGGATCCATTCCACCTCAGCGCACAACAAAGCAGTCGTCGACAGCAAGCCACGGATGTCCGTTCCTTACGTCATTGTAGAATCGGTACGTGGGTCTGTGTGGGCAATATTGTACATGGCTTTGATGGTACCCACACGCCTCTGCAACCCTCCCACATGTAGCCATAGCAACCCTCGTGTACTCTGTACCATTAATGTTAAACTTAAAGCAGCGGGTAACCCTGCCTAGGTGTATATTGTATTACTATTACTCATTGATAGCTTAGATACTTGGGTCATTTACATTTGTACCGGAAAATAATTTTGCATGGCAATTTTACTGGGATATGCAGAAATCTACTGATTTATTTGTACAGGGGTCAATTTATTTGCACTGAATGTGGCTTTGGGCCTGTAGTGTTTTGTATGAAAAACCAAACCATGAAGCGAATGCACTGAACGTATGCGCAGACTGGTTCCGTGTTCATATTTCCTACAACCCGTTCAGCCAAGACAAGTAGCGTATTGTATTGTGTATTCAAATGTATTGGATCTTGAATGAACCCCAGTGTATGTGCATAATCCAGCAGGGAGAGGGTTAAGCTATGTATAAGCAATAATTCAATCAATTATTATTATTAATATTATTGTACATGCACTCTGGCTGTTTCAGGTGGTCACTCGTAGTGTAGAAGTTCACTGGTTGTGTCGGGGATTTTCAAAGGTTTCCAACCCTTTAGCCAAAATGGCTCCACCAGACAGAATAGTAAATGGAGACGCCTTAAAAAGGTAATGTGACACATCTTGATATTGTGAACCTACTTGCCATTATTATTAACCCTCTCCCTGCTGCAGTCAACCGGAGATGCCCAAAAGAGCTGTGAATAATCCAGCAGGGAGTGGGTTAAATGTAACTTTCTTTCAACAAATGATATTTGGATTTTTCATGCAACACTAGGCAACTTGGTCACTTCATGACTGATATGAAATACTACTGCAAGTGTCATGCAATAACACACCCACAGGCTTTCACATGCACAGTCATCAAACACATTCCAGTTGATGTCAAACAATCTTTTACCTTCAACATTTATCGTGCAATTTCATAGTATATGCTGGAAAGATTGGTAAATTGCTGTAAGCCTAGTTATACAATTATACTTCCTTATCTTACCTAGAGAGTGGATTTTGCATGAGCCCATATGGTTGTGGTAGGTTTTCTTCCCACCAGAAACAGATGGTGGTGCTATCCTCTAAGTGCGTGGTTTCAGTCTCCAGGCGCTAGACTGGTGCGGACACTGCAGTATGCAGATAGGAGACAAAGCGTACTACACGGTCAAGGTGAGCGACACGATGGACACCACGTCGCCTAGACGCAGGTTTGTGCCGCCCGTGGTGGGCGGACTGTCAGCTGACGACCTCAACCAGTACTCCACCGCCGCCGTGTTCCCGTGCACCAAGTCCTCCGGGGACAAGTGCGAGTGCGAGGACTGCCAGAGTCCCAGGGAGACGGCGTCTGGTCCCGAGCCAGCAGGAGCCACGGCCACGGTCCTCGCCAAAGGCAATGCGGGGAAAGACGCGGAGGGCGCCGACGCGTCCGATTCCGACTGCGCGTCACAAACGTCGGGTCATTCCGGGTCCAGTCCCAAGAGGAAGAAGACCGCCAAGCGCGGCCCTCACCTCGCCACCAAGTCCATGAAGAAGGTCAGAGGTCGGCGAACTAAGCAGAAGTTTCAGCTCTCGGAGAGGGAGATCAGTGTTGGGGACAAGGTCGCTGTGGAGATCTGCTACACATACTCTAAGGCGTCCATTGTCTGGCAGGTGAGATCCCTGGCATCCTGCCGTCGATTGTCCGACTAGGAGTAGACCAGTGGGAGAGTTTGTCTGACTAGTAGTAGACCAGTGGGAGAGTTTGTCTGATTAGTAGTAGACTGGTGGGAGTGCTTGTCTGATTAGTAGTAGATCAGTGTGAGAGTTTGTCTGATTAGTAGTACACCAATGGGAGAGTTTGTCTGATTAATAGTAGACCGGTGGGAGAGCTTGTCTGATTAGTAGTAGACTGGTATGAGAGCTTGTGTGATTAGTAGTAGACCAGTGGGAGAGCTTGTCTGGTTAGTAGTAGACTGGTGTGAGAGCTTGTCTGATTAGTAGTAGACCGGTGGCAGTGCTTGTCTGATTAGTAGTAGACCAGTGTGAGAGTTTGTCTGATTAGTAGTAGACTGGTGTGAGTGCTTGTCTGATTAGTAGTAGACCAGTGTGAGAGTTTGTCTGATTAGTAGTACACCAATGGAAGAGTTTGTCTGATTAATAGTAGACCGGTGGGAGTGCTTGTCTGACTAGTAGTAGACTGTGAGAGCTTGTCTGATTAGTAGTAGAACATGGCGAGAGTGTCTGATTAGTAGTAGACTGGTGTGAGAGCTTGTCTGATTAATAGTAGACCGGTGGCAGTGCTTGTCTGATTAATAGTAGACCGGTGGCAGTGCTTGTCTGATTAGTAGTAGACCGGTGGCAGTGCTTGTCTGATTAGTAGTAGCCCGGTGGCAGAGCTTGTGACTAGTAGTTTATTGTTGGCAATTGCTCATCAAGTTTGAATATCAAATTGGGATATATAGAAATGGAGGGAAAATGGTTCTTTTGTATTTATCCATCTATAATTTCTTGCTCTTAGTAGATATTTGAGCTTCCAGTTGCGATACCCAGAACTGTATCCATCACTTGTGTTTCTCTTCCGCAGGACGGAACGTGCGAGGACGGCATTCCGTCTCCACAGCTCTATCCTATACACCACCTTGACGAACTGGAATACTTCCCTGGGGATTTCGTCATCGATGGCAAAGGTTTGTCGGATTAGTTTCAATAGCTGTATTTTAGTTGTTGTCTCATTGGTGTGTGTTATACTAGTGTGTTCTCCATAGGTTGAATGCTGTCCGATATCAGTTTGTGGAGTTGTGTGATGAACTAGTCCACACATATAGTGTACTACATTGCCCATCGCCACCACACATGTCCTGTTGTTCAAATCCCACCACGGTGGCCCGGCATCAATATGTGCGAAAGTTACATTTCTGACGCGATATTGATAGGATGCACTGTCTGTAGAGTTGCAATACAGATATCATCCTTGGTCTGTCAGTACCAGTCAGTGCTCGCAGTTTTACATCGCTATGGATGTTGCGGGTTTCCTCCTGCCCTAAACTGACAAGTAGTGATATTTGTGAAAGGTTTTTGAAAGCTACTCTAAACCACAATACAAAAATAGTGTACATGTTACATTTTCAGGTAATTCCCATGGCAACGACTATGGTTTAGTGGTGTCGTGTGACCATCGCGAGCGTACATGCGTTGTCCAATGGATGAAGCCGTATGAAGTGGGAAAGACAACAACGTAAGAATGCTCGTACTCGCTATCGTCAGCTGTAAACATTACTACTTGATGTTGTCCTTGCTCTCAACCTATACACAATATTTTAATGTTTGATTGAAAGCTGCTATTACTATTTTTAATCGTAATCTGACAATTTCATTTTTGTCCACAAGAACATAATTAAAGATTGACTGTCATTTTTTTTTTACGTTCATCGAGTTATGAACGTAAAAACCGATGTGCAAACTGTATGAAGCTGCAAAGCGGTTCATACAAAAGGATGGGGAATCCTTCGATTTAAAAGTCTTAACATGACGCAGCAATGTATTTAGTCAACATTTTGGTAGAAGCACATGAATATTTTCAACAATCTTTTGCTGATGTCAAGTATAGATGACATCATGTATATGTGACGTAACAAAGCCACCTAAGAAAATTTAGTTCATCGAAGTATGAACCCAATGATTCGGGGTGACATGGACCAATCAGATTATTCTATCATAGTCGTCGTCGCATATGGGTGAAATATTCCTACTGTGATGGACAACACTAATTCAATCAAACCAAGAAGACGTTCAACAAATACAACCAAAATCATCTTGGGTTGGTGCAGTGGTGGTGTGTCAAACTATAAACCAAAGGGTACGAGTTCGTATCCCATTTTGCCCCACCGCCCCCACCCTCAGCCAACTGAATCAGAGTTATAGTATTGCTTGACGAGGAAATGTATGACATTATTGACATGTGGCACATGTTGTCCGCAGCCCGGCAGGTTTCGGCGAGAAGGTGGAGGTCAGCGTGTACGATATCAAGGATCATCCGGACTACAAGTTCCGTCCCGGACACAGCGTCATCCGAGTGGGCGGCTTCGAGGTACGTGTAGACGGAGAACGATACACCAGACACGCTGCACTATTGTAGCCATGCGGGGACACATACCAGGGATAGAAATTTACCTTTAAAACTAACTTGCCCGAATAGTTATAGTTCTTAGCTACAACTGCAAAGTATACATTCATTTGACATAAATAAAATCATGTTTTTACTTCCAAAAACCTTTCCACCGCTGAATGGTAGACTGAACATTCCACTATTATGTACAACAGCGCGATAGGTTGAGTCGAATGTATTACTAGCGGTCTGTATCCTCGCTTCATTATATTCATGCAAGTAGGGATAACTCGCTATGTTCAGTCACTTTGCTGTAAGATCAGTTGATGCATCAAAGACAAGCTAATTTATAGTCTGTCGCACTAATTCATATAAAATATGAAATTTATGATAACTATCAAGTGATGGGGAATAAGTACATCAGTAGATAACAACTATTGGGTGTACAAATCCAACGTAAATAGTCTCAGAGAGAAATTCATTTGGCCATTATCTAGGTCAACCAACTATGATTGTATGCCTTTAATCATCGGGAGAAATGGCTGGGGCGAGCGGCGTGTACTGACCTCTGACCTATGTGTTGTAGGATCGGGACCAGGAGTTGCACGCTGTTGGTCAAGTCTAAAGACTGGACAGCGGTGATGGGGTGACGGTCAAGTGGCCGGACGGCTCTCTGACCAACTGTTATCCACAGGAGCTGTACATTGTCAACGACGACGTGAGTTTGACATCTCTGACTTCACCATGTGCTTGAATTTTCGGTTTCGTTGACCATCTCTGTGCAGTGTAGCCAGCTTCCTTGTCACTAGCACTGTCGACCTGTTCGTTGTTAACCCTCTCCATGCTGGAGGCAACCAGAGATGCCCTAAAGAGCCTGTGACTAATCCAGCAGGGAGAAGGTTAAGTAGATTTACGATCAGCAATTCTGAAATTAAAAAGAAAATGGCATGGTTTAGAATAGATCTAATGAGACAGACTAGATCAGTTACGATCAATAATTCATGGTTTAGAATAGATTTAATGAGACAGACTAGATCAGTTATGACCAATAATTCATGGTTTAGAATAGATCTAATGAGACAGACTAAATCAGTTACGATCAATAATTCATGGTTTAGAATAGATCTAATGAAACAGACTAGATCAGTTATGATCAATAATTCATGGAGTGGTTGAGTCTCGTATTTTATGAAATTTATTGCAACATTTTGTTGAAGTACAGTATCCCCTCGATATAACACAGTTCGATACACAGCGGATTCGGATATAAGGCCGGGTCAGATGTGGATCCCATTTATATTTTTGTTGTTCACCTGTACTATTGTATAAGGCTGGTAACTATAAGGCGGTGTATGTCACGGACCCCAAATCCAGCGTTATATCGAGGGGATACTGTATTAGGGTAATTACGTTAAATTTAAAATCATAGTAATAATTAATATTTGTACCAGATCAACTCTATGCCATATACATGTACATAGATACAGGATAACAATGACCGATAATACCTACTAATGCTAGATGTTATTTACAGATAAAAAATAATATACCAGTATCACAATAGGTCTTCCGTAGAAAATATAGTTATGTCTATATATAGACAATATAATTAACATACAAGTAACATGTGCATTGAAAACAACCTGTATTTCACATACAAATAAACAGTGAATCATAGTTAACCCCCTCCAAGCTGGGGGCAACCAGAGATGCCATAAACAGAAGTGCTTAATCCAGCGTGGAGATGGTTAAATGGATTGCTGAACTAGGTATACCTACTTGTACACACATATATCACATAAATTACATAGTGAAAATAGTGCATCAGACAGACTTGCAATTTCAATCATAATCATATCCCTGTAATGCATTGAAAATACCACAGGTTTGCTAAACCACAGAATAAATTATAGATCCTAAATAAAATAAAAAATCGGATCTATACTTTACGGTATATTATTATGTAAAAGAAACATGGTATTCAGTATAAGCAGCAACATCAGCAGCACTGTCAACAATGATTTAATCCTCTCGCTGCTGGATCACCGACAATTACAGCCCTATAGATTGTCTCCAATCACTTGCAGCATGAAAATGGGTTAAATTAATGGTAGTTCACAGTTAACCATTACACTGCTTGAAGAACCAAAACCATTACTCTGTAGGGTATGTTATGGGGTCACCTTAAAATAGTCTAATCATATGCTAACAATCAACACGCAAAATATGAACAGTATTGGTCAGAAGAAAGATAACTTGACACCTTGAACAAAATAAGCCAGATAAAAATTAGAGAAAACAAAAGCTTGCAAGGTCAATATTCTCATCAAATAATTAATAATAATAATATTAACTAATACATATGATGAGGAATATTTAAATTAGCATGTCCAATTTTGCATTATCTGATGACAAGTTCACTTGATAATTTTTCATATTTAAATTGCATTTAAAACTCTGCATTTAACAGATGTTAAAATAAATTCCACAATACTAACAGATGGATGTATTTGGCCTAAGATAAAAATTACATATGCCAGTGTATATCTAGACACCACCTATGATATCCCATAGGCCATGATTTACTAGTATCTTTTTAATAATAATAATAATAATAATAATAATAATAGTAATAATAGTAATAATAGTAATAATAATAATACAAATGTAATTCAAAAAATAAAAATAAAATAATAATAATAATAGTTGAGTGTGCCATCCATCATTATTAACTGCCCTGTGTGTTGTGAAAGGTTTTCTGCAGGGTTAAAAATTTAAGCTCATATTTATTTGGATCAAAGACGTTAAAATAAGATAAAACAATTAAAAACATAACACAACATCAAACAACAGCATATATAATAACAAACATAGAAAAGTACATTTCTAGCACTTAAAAACACACATACATAAGTAATATATTAATTAAGTAAATTATACATCAACCTTGACAACAAATACAGTCAACCCCCGTTTATCCTGATGGTTGCGTTCCCGGAAAAATTGTGTGAATAACTGAAGTTCCAGATATCTGAGTCATTTTACATATGGTTCCCAGTAAAACCCGTGCGGATAGCGAGGGAACGGGATATCCAGATCGGCTAAACGGGGTCCACTGTACATGTATAGGAGCCATGACTCCCGTCGCACTACAAAGCATCATCGACCGGTATCCGCGATATACATGCCACTATGAATAAACAATACACACCAACACTGTACTAACCTTTGTTCGCCTCTGATACTCCCTGCCCATGACGATGGCCTTTTGGAAGGTGGCTGCCCGCTGGTCCACGTCTTTGGCATACAGTATCTGAAACACGACACAATCCAGTCACTGTCATTCTGCAATGTGTGCTGGATGAATCTACACAAAGTAGAGATGAGAGACGACGAGCTAAGAGCAGACAGGGCTGACTATACTGATGGCACTACGGGTCTCTGGTACCTTGTTGTGGGAGTCGATGCGTGCGTTGATCTGGCCGTCTAGAATCAGCTGCATCAGCTCGTCCTCTAGGGCAGGCACGGACGTGTTGAAGGCTTCAGCCATCTTCCTCATGTCTGCAGACAGGTAGGGGCTGAAGTACTGAAACATGGAAACAGACAGACAGTGATGCTGAAGTATGGAAACAGAGGTAGACAGTGACAGCAAATTCTGGAAACGTGCTTTGGGAGTGGTAATCATCAAAACAAGTTCAAATGAATAACTAGAATGGTCCTATATTGACAAACATAATTCAATTTAAAATAATGTTGACATAAGCTGGCAGTTCATTGGTTTACATTATATAGGTTAATTACATTGAATAGGTCAAAACAAAAGGACCACAGTGCAGTTAATTAAAGTTAAACGTAAATCTGGCAAGAAACATTAGGTTAGATTTCAGCTAGCAATGTCAACTGGCCAAACATTCCGAGTGCAAGCCGATATATATCAATCAGCAACCAACTCAATGGCAGGGTTGTAAATTAATACTCGCCTGCTGGCCCGGACCATTTATCACAATGCTAAAGGTATCCTAAGGGCTAGTATAAATTCATAGTTTTTTTGGGCAAACATTTGTTATTTGTATCACTAGTTCCATCCCAGCTGAATGACTGCCAGTACGTGGACTATGAGTGAGAGTGAGAGTGACGTACCTGACACAGGGCTCTGTTCCTGATCTGTATATACAATGTTGAAATATGCTGTGCGAGGTACATGTCTAACAACAGGTTATCCTGAAACAAGAACAAAAACAGAACAATGAAATAAATGTACAAAAGGTTTTATATATACAGTGTCCCCTCTATATAAGGCTGTATTTGGGGTCCATGACATACCCCCAGCCTTATAGTACCAGCCTT
>JAUTBQ010178197.1:0-11190 GCA_032361185.1 Lepetodrilus ovalis
TCTCTCTCTCTCTCTCTCTCTCTCTCTCTCTCTCTCTCTCTCTCTCTCTCTCTCTCTCTCTCTTTCTCTCTCTCTCCGTACCTTATGGCATATTACGTGTTTTAAAAAAATACATTTTTTTTTTTAATTTAGCAAGTTAAATCAAACTAATACTTTTTAATGCTGGCTAAAACGGATGGTGTTACTACACCTAGTTTTGCATACTTAAAGTGTCCCTTTCAACTGTAGCATCCATGCAAATACCCGTTTTAACATATACATTATGTAGCTCCCACTCGACTTGGCATGCATACAGTCACGTCTATTCATACGTCGCCTCCCAATGTGCACCGATTTCTGCTTTCATGAACATTATGACAAGACCTGACTCACCGTAAAATTCGAGCTTTCAAAATTGAAAATAACAATTTCGAGTCTTTGTTGTATCCTGGTATTTAAGTAAATGTGTTGTTTTTTTATGTTATATAGACGTTCAGTTGACAGTGCATACAGCCTATATTCTGGGTGGAGGTATAAAGAGAGATAAATAATTGCGGAGAAAGCTTCGTCAGATGACATAATACAGCATATATTTGGGTTGCGTGTCACGAATGAGTCGTACCGTTAATCTGGGCATAAATGGTTTAAAGTCATTTCGTGTTACAGTAAAGTCAAGGCGTACGAGCTGGTTTATGCATAAAGTATAGCTGTATGACCCTTTTCATTAGGAAGACCTGAAGATAGTCATCTCCAATGAGATATCGATTACAAAAATGCAATATGTATCCTATGTAAAATATTATTGAGAGATAATTCAATGAATATCCAGAAATTATGGTAAAGTATACCAACTGAACAATATAATATATTTATTCTGTTTTCAATATGAAGACAAACATCGTTGCAGACCTGAAGACAGACATCTCCAATGAGATCTTGATTACAAAATTGCGATATTCATCCAAGGTAAAACATTATTGAAAGATAATTCAATGAATATGCAGAAATTATGGTACAGTATAACAACTAAATAATAAAACATATTTAAAATCATGTTTCCAATTGAAGAGAAACATCGTTGCCAATATTGAATTACAGGCTTGTATTTACACATCCAATAATATGTAATGATCTGCCTATACACATGCCTGTTGACAATGTAGACTAGCCACATCGTATGCATGTAGCGGTAACAACACAGCTGTCTTCAGTCAGCTGTTACCAATCCATATGGCTGCCATTGAACTGTTCACGTTGATCAAAGGTCGAGGCTAGTTTGCTGTGTCGTATCGATTATATCGCGCGTTTGTATCAGATGAACTGTCGACATATATAATTAATTATATGCTGTGATTTAGGTATTCAGGTAGTGAGTGCATTGTTGGCTATCTCTCTACACGTGTTACATGCATTTGATGCAATAAGTATACATGTATAGGGATTGCTGAGAAAACAAGTGGACGTGTATGACATTCGTTTAAGCCGTGTATGTGTACTAAGGATTTGCTAGACTATCTAGTGGTGTGACAAGCATACAGTTGGCCCCTACCTCTATTCGAATAAGCAGCTAGTCTAGTTACTCGAGACAACTTGAAACCTGTCACTATTCAAACTTACGTTGATAAACAACCTCTATACAAGACCTTTCAAGTTGTTCATCGGTTGCTCAAGGTATCATATGCAATTTAAATTTTATTTATTTTTAAAAATAATAATGGGGTTTATAGTTGCTTTCCAGAATCTTGTCAGTTTAGGGCAGGAGGAAACCTATAACATCCGTAGCTGTTACTGACAGACCAAGGATGATAACTGTAGTGCCACTCTACAGACCGTGCATCGTGTCAAAAATGTAAATTCTGCGAACATCCAGGGGGCGGGATTTGAACTCGGTACCTTTCGCTCAGAAGTCCAACGTTCTAGCATTGCACTAATTAATGATATTGCATACACATTTATAAATCACACTATTTAAAGTAGCAAGACATTTGTTTGCCTATGTAAAAGAATCACTTCTGAGAGTTTTACATTTCTGATACAATTATATATTTCCCCGACATCTTTTTTTCAGATCTTGCTGTAATCTAGAAATGTATTGGTGCTCACTAGGTTCTGCCTCTGCCGTTAATTTTATGCGCGAATTCCCTCTCAATTTCCCATAATGTTATCTGTGTATCTCAATAAAGGATAAAAAAAAAGAAAAAAGAATAAAACATTGCTTCAATGTAATCAACTTTTCTTTTGGGCAAACCTGTGAATATTTACGAATGCTTCAATACTGCTTCACGTACAATCATTTATCTCCTTGCAAGACTGTGAAAACCATTTGGCGATCCTTATTATGTATAATGCTACTAGATTTGCATTTCCCTTTAAAGTTATGATAATTCTAGTAATACCGAGTCAGGGAATCACGATTAAGTGATTTCTGTGTTTATATGATGGGCCCTATCATACCCGAAAGGATACAATGTACATATGAATGATAACCTTGTATTGCCTTGAACGACAGCTTGGGTTGCAAACTCACATTGGAATATTAGGGAGACATACATTTTAAGTGGCACGACTCGATGCAAACGGAAAACACCTAAAATTGTTTTGCTTCATTTACATTTAGTGACTCCATGAAAATAGTTGTATTGATTGTCGCGCGATTAAAATTTGCATTTTAAAAGATATGAAAATATTGAAAACCAGTGGGACGTGCGGAAATTAGCTTGTTGCATGCCCAATATGCTTGTGTAGACAAATCAAATGTACTGACTTTCAGGTAAAATTACGTTTGACCATGAATTAATTCTGTCAACAAACCGTGATTCTATGCTTAAATACATTTAGGAATGTGATATATTAGTTGTACCTGATCTTCGTGATATTAATCTATCCTTATCTCTGTGACATTATTGACTAGTTAAGGCCGCAGTAAATTATCATCAGCAAGATGTCATACTCTCCCAATTATTTCCAGAGGTTTAAGATCGATAGTGTAGCCTAGGTCCACCGTCCTCGACGGAAATATGATATTAGTGGTCAACGAAGGATATTCCATCAAGAACATGTCCTTTTGTAATAACACCCCCATGTCCGAGTTATTATGTTATTATTATCTGTCTTATCCAGGCGACTCGATCGTTATTCCGTATAATAAATTTGGCCTGGTGATTAATGGTCGAGGATAGATGCGCATGTCTGTTGTGAAATGAAAATATGGCCTGCTTTTCTGGTTAGCTATTAATGTGTCTACACAAATAATATAAATTTGCGTAAGTTTTTATTTTTAATTCAGATATGACCGATGGATTACGATGGATGGGATTTATTTCAACTATCAATAATAACTAGTTTATTGTACTATTCCCATCCACTCGCCGTTAGGTTGCAACTTAATTCCCATTTAATAAAGTATATACCTAGTATTCTTGAACTGGTTAAAATGGTACTAAATTTTTAGTAATTCTTAGCTCTTGAAAATCTCCGTTGCATTACAGTATATAATGATATCGCGTATTGTTAATTATTTACACTACAGATTCAGATAATATCCACTGGTGATAATATTATAGAAAATTATATATGAGAATTATCATGGGTCATTAAGGACATGTACGATAAGACGCAATATAACGTGTACACCATTTCAACACGATTCTAGTCGGTGACTCACCAGCTGCGTACTTTAGCGGTAATCATGATATTATGGCAAAGTTGTCTCCCTTAGACCATTCATCGCGTGATGTTGGTGAACGACATAGACTCAAAAATCTAACTCGAAAGTCTGAAATTTATTATTACAATGATTCTGAACCCCATGAGGGTGCTTACAAATGTTCATTTACGTTTACATAGTTCGTAAATAGATCAAAGAACGACCGTGCCGCGATTGGATTAGTGGTCTGTAGCCGAATAACCAGGTATATCCGAAATTAATTCGGTGAACCATATTTTGACACCATTTTTTGACAGTTCTGTACGTTCGTTTGTTCTGAGACTATTTCAGTGGAACTTCCGCACACACAGAGTTCAATATGGACAAGTTGAGGAGAGTTGTCCGTAAGAGTCCTACTGTGGCTAAATCCAGTCACAAGAGTGAGTACCTTGTTGATGTACATATGACTTTGATAAAAGGTTATTTATCGAAAATTATAATTTTAGTATCCTCAAAGATAATTTAGATCTAATATCATGTAGTAATTCTAATATTAATAAATAAAATACACTCACATACTTTGCATGTTTGTTTTATTATATTGTCATTTGTTGACTGATGAAACTGTTTTTGAACCTTCTCCAAAATTAATTATTTATTTCCGGGGAAGATTTAGGAAGTTAGGAATTGTTTGGGTTGAGGTGAAGATTCTGAAATTCTGCGCAGGACTCACACATCCCAAAGTCATTATTTTCTTACTTCGCAGCTCTAGTGTGTGGCTAAAGGTGGTGAATGGGGAATTAAACCATGTAAACTGTCACTTATATATTTATTACAAGATCTTTACCATGACCCACTGTAAGTAGGTGTAGCAGTTTCCTAATGTCGCTTGCAAGTTACCAAAAGTTGTATTTAGGTCCAGGGCTTAGTTACGGAAAATATCACTTTTGAAATGGAATCTTTTAATCTATAATTAGGCCCAGGGCTTAAATTCGGATGTGCCTGTTATATATACGGATTAGGTGTTTCTGATACAAACAAAACCCAGACAAAATACAGTATTGGTACTTTTAATATTTGTAAATAATTAAGAACCATTGGATGCCAGAAAAACTACTCTAGGACTAAATAGAGTTGGAATGCCATTTTTGGAGGAGAATGTGAACATTCTAACAACAGGTGAAACATAGTTTCTTTACTCTAATATTAATTCATTAATATTAATTGTTAATTTAAGCCCATGGGCCTAAATATAGAAAGCTTCTCTTCTTAGGTGCATAAGCCTATTCGAGTGTGCCTAAGTACAGTATGGGAACTTCCAGTATTGGCTGGTTTTATTGAAGCAACTTAATGAAACAGTCACCTTCACCATGTTCACTGTAATCTGTGCTGTCAATTAGCTGCAAAACAAAACCAATATTCTCCATTCAACATATCATGTATAAAAACATAGAGATAATAAAGTCTGATTAAAATTTTAAAAGTCTAGAACTAAATTGACGAATACTTATGATTGACATTTTGGTCATATCTGGCGTTGTCTGATATTAGCAGCTGATGTCACAAATAGGGAGTGTAAGCATGGTAAGTAGACATGAGATAGCCCGAGATTCATTTAATATCCGGTGACATTAACTGGTCAAAAACTTAAATGCGCAAAAATTTGTGACGTGACAAAACAAAACAAATGTAAGCCAGCCAGATATAACCATAACCAGATGAGACTTGTACTCCCTATCGTACAATTATACACTTTTTCTATTTCCTTATCATGAAAAAATTACAACAACGAAATTGGATATATGAATATTATTTCAGACCAATTCTAACCATGAATAGTATAATGCTAAAGGTTTGCATACTCTTGAAAGCTGTATTTTGACTTTGTAAATGCCACCAGAACTGGGCGAAGGTTGGGGCGAGAACAAGGAGCCTGTCAATGATGGAATCACGTTCTACATGAAGTACCTGGGATCCACTCTAGTGGAAGAGCTGCCTGATGATGAGAGCTATGGAGACGGAATCAGCGCTAAAGCTGTGCATACAATAGTGTCCATGGTGAGTCTACATACAATAATTATAATTATATTATTCGATATTTCACATGGGGCGGGATGTAGCGCAGTTGTAGAATGTTGGACTTCGGAGCCAAAGGTGCCAATGTTGTAGATCACATGACAATGTCGTAGAGCTCTAAGATCATGTGACAATGTTGTAGAGCTCTAAGATCATGTGACAATGTTGTAGAGCTCTATGATCATGTGACAATGTTGTAGAGCTCTATGATCATGTGACAATGTTGTAGGCCAAGACACTTGGCAAGAAGCTGAAGAAAGTCTCTCTAACAGTCTCCCAGCATGGAATATGCATGACAGACCTCGTCACTAAGGAAGTCTCCTTTGACCTCTCAATATATAGGTAATTATGATCATGATCGTCACAATATTAGAATTCATGAATGTTTAATTGGCATTAACATGATTACTGGTTACTGCATTCAAATTATTTGTAATCAGAATGCTGTAGTTTTCTTGTTGACTTGAGAGCAGAAATTAATTACCAATGTTGATAATTTAGATATATTCTCTCTTTTTACCAAAAATGTCATTGGAGATTTTATTTTTATTTTTTGTTGTAAGACAAGAAAGTGTAATTAACTCTGAGTAATATACAATAGAGTATCCCTGCTGGAGAGAATTTCACATTGAACATGCAATAGAGCTAAAAATAATCATAAATGTTTGAAATTGATTATACACAATCTACATTAAAAGATGAATTCATGAATTTTAACATGTTAGAGCATGGTAAGAAATATAAATAATAAAATCATGAAGAATTTATCTGTCAAAAATTACTTGTGGAACCAATTGTTTAAAAGAATACCTCTCTAATACTAATTGTAAGCGTATGGCTGGAACAATGTATTGTAACTGTGGAGTCTAGGAAGTAGTGTATCTGCGTAGTAGTTGTAACACGAAGTATTGTTGACACTGAGCCAAGTGCTGTACACTGGTACATGGAAGTCAGAATGTAGGTCAGTCCAGGGAAGAAGAGAATGTGGGCAGGGCACTTCCTGGGGTACATGTGGGCAGACCACTGCCAGATGGGAGGTCATGATCTGACCCAAGGCTGCAACTGGTGCTCTGGGGCACTTAATACATCAACAATGAGTAAAGGAATACATGGAATCTTGGAGTGCTTGGCTTAATAGACATGATAGGACTGATGCTATGATAGTGATACCAGTATTAATGCAATATATAGTGTGTGCTAGTACGAGTAGTATGATATTACCCCAAATTTATTGACCTAATTTTTGGTTTGTTAATTTGTGTATCTGTGTATTTGTAACCAATCATAAGTAATACACTGTACTACAAAGCCCACACTTTTTTTTTAGATTATCTGCTTAAAACCATGATCAATTATATGTGAATATATATTCATTTTCTGGGAGGTCCAACTAAATTGTCCACAGTTTCCTTCGTCAATGATCACTATGAGTATCACCACGGTTTCCTTTGTATTTTAAAACAATAATTCACTCTCACTCCTTTGTATTTCATAAATGTTTGAAACAATTTTGAAATATGTATTGATGGTAATTCTTTACATACTACTGCAATTTCATATGCATTTATTTACGTACATGTATTTTTATATTTGTAGAATCTCATTCTGCACAGCAGACAAGAACCATGACAAAGTGTTTGCATTCATTGCTAGGAACTCTATCAACGAGACGATGGAGTGCCATGCATACTTCTGTGCAAAGGGGAAGTTGGTAAGGCCATTTAGCATTGAATAATATGTACTAAGCATTATACTGCATACACAGTGTACAGCAGTAATACTAGGTCATGTCAAATGCATTGGACACCACCTTGTTTAAAATTCATTTGAGTTTTTATGAAATTTGTTTTTCATACATATTTTGAAATGTGTCCTCTAACCTTTTAAAATTAATATAAACAACAAAGATGTTGACAAGGCAAATTTTTGAAAAATGAACCCTGTAAAATCAATACACTGATACAGTGTTCCCTTGATACAATGCCCGTGTTTGAAATACAAGCAAATAATCAGGGGGTCATTTTCCATAGGCCCAATGTTAATGGTGGTAATATCTGCAATTTTCAGGGGGTCACACAGATACCTTTAACATTGCAGATTTTCAAATGACCCCCCTCTATTTCGATCACTGAATGCTGAAGTTGGGGTGCGTTATAGTACCCTCCTTGGACGATATTACAGGAAAATAACGAAAATAAAAATGGGATCCACGTCTGATCCCACGTTATATCCAAATCCATGGTGCATCGATCCGTGTTATATTGAGGTGGCACTGTACTGTGTACTACTGATAACAAGATTCTAAATAAACTGACTCTTAACATCTTTAGCAGGAACATACACATTCATGTAGTATGGTTGTCTTCATTCTTCGTGTATGTTGTCCATATTACAACCTTTAGCAGATACGTAGTTTACATTTTAATGTATATGGTAACATTTTCATAAAGTTAATCAAATGCTATTGCAGGCCCAGGCAATCACACTGACAGTGTCACAAGCATTTTCCTTGGCTCAGGACCACTGGGACAATGTACAAAACAGCAGTAAGACACAGAAAGAGTTCGCCAATCATAGAACGGTATGTGAATACACAGCCATAGCCCTGTACGTCATTCCTTGACTTGCACGATGCAAAGTTCATTTACTTTTCTAATGATTTGAATTGTTGTTGTGCTTTTTACTTTTTTGGTGGTGGTGAGTCTTCTTACTGGTTATTGGTGATATGTTTTCTAAGACACTATGACTTTGTTTGAGAGATCATTGTTATCTTAAGAATTCTCTCTTTATACTATTGAAATGTATTTGCATGGAAATAGTATGTGTATATTTTGCCGTTTTTAGTATATTGAAGAGCATTCAATCTGTACATGTTGATATCCCACCTTGACAGTAAGGTAATCTTCTGCAGTTCGGTGGATGGCTAAGGGGAAATGTTTTCCTATTTTGATCATGTTAATCTTCAATGCAATGATCACAGTATAATAATAATATGGATTTCTTTTCATTTATTTCTTAGCAAGCAACAGATAGTGCCAACCAAACCCCCAGTGTAAGATACGATTTGATTGGTCCACTGTCATGTCACACAGAGTCATCAAGCGCTTCCTTTGACCCTTTCACAGGTTAGTTGGATAAATATTGAATCCAGATACAGTGGTGTTACGGGTTTGCTCCTGCCCTAAGCTGACACACCATGATATAGTGAAAGAGTCTTTGAGAGCATCACTAAGCCCCAATTCAAAACTATAATATATTTTTTTTAAGTACCATACATAAATTTGAATTAAACTGTTGATTGAGTTATAAAAACTGGGATAAAAGGAAGTTGATAACATTCTAAGAATTGATGATTGCACTGAAAACTACTTGCCCATTCAACATGTAATTATGGTAACATACATACATACAGCTGCAGTGTTATTCACTTATTTGTATTTGCAAGTTATTTATTTATTTTTACTTTTTTCAGTGTTCTCTTCCCCAACACATGTCTCCAGCAAAACAAATAAAAATGGCTGGGTAAGTATTGCCCTTATTTATATATTGTACAGCCTATTATTATGCCAAAGATAATTATGGCATCACTTTCTATTTTTTAAAACTTTCTTTTAACATGAATAGGTTATTGCTTATAAAATTGAGGTATGCAATCTAATATTACCAATAATATTATTTCTTTTTATAGCAAGAATTCAGTGATGGTGAAGACGAAAGTTTAGAAGACGATTTTTCAAAGTATGTTCATGTTATCAATTTCTGGTGATTCCCCTTGAATAGGCTCATGGGTATCCTTTCATGAAGCTCTCTTATCCAGGGAAGAATGGAAAATAAAGGAAATTTAAAAAAAAAAGCTCTCTTATCCAAGAGACCATAGAGTACTCTCTTAGCCGTGCATTAACTATCGGCAAAGAGAGGGCTGGGAGCTTCGTGAAAGGATACCCTGAACATAAATAAATAATATTATGCAATGCAGTGCCCCCTCGATATACATGTAACACGGTTCGATACACAGCGAATTTGTATATAAGGCAGGGTCAGATGTGGATCCCATTTTAATTTTTTTTACTAAAACTATTTTAGATATTAATCAAATGTTAAAATTCATGGCATTAACTCTCCCAGCTGGATTAGGCAGAGATCATGATTTAACGTGGATTTACAGGGATGGAAATTGACTTTAAAACTTAATAGTCCCAATAGTGATACAAATAACAAAAGACATGAATTTCTACTAGTCCTTAGGATACCTTTAGCATTGGGAGAAATGGCCCAGGCTAGCGGATTAGTGTTAATTTCGATCACTACTTATATAAAAAAAATCCCATGTTTTAATAATTGTATGTTCTTGTATGTTCTTGACATTATAATGTCTAAAGAAGCATTCTGTTAATTGCCACAATCTAACATTGTTTTTTTTTTTAAGAATCTATTGAAATCAATGCTTCAGAATTCCATCCATAATGAATTTCTTTTTCTATTTCCAGTATGCATGTTCAATTACCATAGCCAGCGAAATCCTCAAGGAAATTTCACATCACCAAATTTCAAAGGACTTTACCCAAGAAATACAGAGTGTCACTACCTATTCTATGGAAAAGGAAAAGAAACTGTTCTCATACAGTTCCCTATGTTTAAAGTGGACGGAATTGGACCGAGGTTGGTTTTTCACTATAATTATGGCATATTATTCTTTCAAGAATAGGATGTATGTGGACAATACATGCATTTGATCAATAATATCTATAGTATATTGCAATAGTACTGCAAATGTTAACATAGAGTTACAAGTCTTGTAGCACTACAATTGTTTTGTTGAATGGTGGCCTGTTTAACACTCTCCCTGCTGGAACAGACACAGATACTGCTCTTTGGGGCATTTCTGGTTGTCTGCAGCAGGGACAGGGTTAATTAACCCTCCCTCTCTGCTGGATTATGCACATAAACTGCTGTTTAGGGCATCTGTGGTTGCCTGCAACATGGAGAGGGTTAAATGGTGGCCTGTTTATGACTACATGCACCTATGTTAGGATATCTTTTTGTTGATTTCCAGATGTGGCTAAAGCACACACAATGATTTTTTATGAGTGCACATACCTACATTAGGATCTATTTTTGTCATTTTTCAGATGTGACGAAGCACAGGACTTTGAATAATTATATTAAAATAGTATACCATCTATCTATATAGTATCTTTATAGCTGATATAGATATACTATCAACAGAAAATAAGGGAACGAATGATATGAATGTAGCTACCGTTGACATGCGCTGTTACACTACATTGGATTTCGACCTGAATGCAACATCGTATCAAAATGAAATTGTAAATCATGCATGAACACCATGTGGTGCATGCATACACAGAAAACTAAATGTATCCGCCCTATCAGGGAACTATCAATCACCATTGCAAGTGAGGTTCCCACATTCGCTAAAATGGCTCTGAGAGAGTATGTTAATGAACAGACGAAATGGCGAATTGTTG
>JAUTBQ010178208.1:0-11189 GCA_032361185.1 Lepetodrilus ovalis
GAGAAAGAGTAATGGGGAGAGAGAGAGAGATGGGGGAGAGAGAGAGAGATGGGGGAGAGAAAGAGAGAGAGATGGGGGAGATAGAGAGAGAGAGATGCATGCATTTTTGTGTGTGTGCATGTGTGAATATAATTTAACATGCATATTTGTTTTTCAGGCCTTAGCACTCATCGAGTTGTTCAATGCCCCTGGCGGTCGATATAAACAAGATGTTTACCTATTGCCAAAGAAAATGGGTATGTTGAACTATTATACAAATCTTTTCATATTATTATTCAAAATAATATTTTCTCAAGCTGTTGATGGAATGCTATGATATTCCCGCATGTAACTGTGCATTATGCATAAGAATGATCCATTTTCTGTGAATTTTACCTAGTTTATTAATATTACATTTATCTTTATTAAACATTTAAAGATATTATTTTTTTCAATATGATTTGTATCTGGACGTTGAAAAGTTTGTTATCCATTCATGACATTTTCAACTCCCTGGGGAGTATGGCCATGATATTAGTGAAAGATTCTAGAAAGCGACTAAACCCCATTAAAAAAAATATTTAAAATGTAATTGGCCGACACTCATGTGACCTTGACCTTTCAGACGAGTACGTGGCTAGCCTTCATCTGCCCACATTCGATGCTCACCTCACGGAGTTGGCCGATGACCAGGCTAAGTACCTAGGCCTTAACAAGGCCGGGCCTTTCAAGCCAAACTACTATAGGTACCGTAATATTATCCTGATAATTCAAACCCTCCAATAGTTCGAACAACAAAAATTGCAAACAAATTCTTTCAATTCCGACCCTACAAATATTTTTGCGGAGAATAATCTTTAACTCCCTTTGTCAACTTTGCGCACATGGCTGTAGATGACTCTTACGATGCTTTAGAAATGAGATAAATAAATAATTTAAATTAAATAGCTTTAAAAGCATACAATTACGGTTTGTTGACATATTTCATTGTAAAACGTAGTTTTGTCTGAAAGTAAGTACATTTAATTTGTCTACAAAAGTGAAGCAGAAAAGTAAATTCAGACCATATTCAGGTTATTTTCATGTTTATACGTTCAATTCAATTAAAGTTCTATATCTGGGGTTGCATTGGAATATTATCTAGCATACAGTAGTGAAAATGCTTTTTGAAATACAATTATGATTGTATGTATGTCAAATGAATGTACTTTTCAGAATGGTGTTGTTTATTATATGTCATTTCTTTCTCGTTTCAGATATTAACATTTGGGAATTCAGTAAGGACAACACTAGTGATGTCGTAAGCATCCCATCATTCCAAGTCCAAAATGGCGCCCAGCAAGGATACCGAACACTTGTCTGGGAGGCAAAGAATATGCATCAGTCAGACATATTGTGATGTTTTCAAACAGATATATCATTAGCTTAGTTTCTCAGGAGGATTACAAGATTGAAAACCATTGCAAATTAGAATCTCTACACTGCGATGGAATAATAAACCTAAACTTGACAGACTTCTATCGGTATTTTACCATAGCAATCCTGCACCTTTGGAAACTAAAGCGCGAGGTATTTAATTTTTTTTCTTTTCAAGATGGCATCTAGGAGATGGTGCTTGTTTAAATTGTTCGCGATGTTGGAGATGAAGTCTGTGATGGAAATAACATTGAAGCTACACGTCGACGTGACCACAAAATTTGATTGCTCATGATACAAGATCGTCATCTTTAAGTCTATTTGAAATTTATCATTTTACGACTCTTCAGACACCTTTTGTCACCTGTGCTTACATTGCATATATTATATATAATATATCTGTTGCTAGTACTAGATTATTGTCAAGATGGTCTGATCGGTCAAGATTCAGCGTGTCTTTAGTAGCTTTATCTGCTGAGTACAAGATAATGTTATTAATATTATTATTATTACCGTTATTATTATTATTATTATTATTAGTGCTTAGCGACTAGTCAACAACTTGGTTTCGATGCTGCTTTAGCTCACATAATGAATGGAATTTATTCGTTGAATGAAATTAATAATGTCCTAAAATTACGATGCCTTTGGAATAATGTTAGTCTATCTGACAGGATGAATGTTTTGTTTTTTTCAAAAGTGGTGCAATCTTTTTTTTTACATTAATACTTTTCTTCTTCATTAAATTACATTAGTTCAGAATATGCTACATTTTTATATCGATTTTGGAAATTGGGGGTTTGATGTATTTTTTTAAATGTCCGCTTTAAATTTGTCTAGTGTCTTTGGTTTGTATTTTTCCGTTAAAAGAATTTGTCCATAAAAATCTTTGTCATGGTTGATATGTCATATATTTGTAAAATCACCCCGTTTATCTTCATTGTATTAATTTCTTCTCCTCCCCCCACCCCCTATAACCAAGGCCCCAGACTAATATTCTGAGATACTTGCCTGCTGGGCTAGTCAGGGCAAGTTTCAAAGGCACCAAAAGTGTTGTATGTTAAAAATAGGTTGCCCGCAGTGCAATTTAACTTGCCCCTGTACGTCGGACATATTTTAGACTAGAGCCCTGACGTCTCTTTCAATTGGTTGCATACATTCTTGTATATTCTTCATTTGCTATTTTTTTAATCGGCATATCCTCGAATTGTTTGAAAATTTTGTGCTGTTGTAATAGTGTAAATATACAAATTTGTACAAATGCACGATGATGAAGACGACGGGAGATTAATGTGATGACGGGCATCTGTTCCGACGAATGGAACCGTTTTTTTCTTCTTTTTTTTTGTGAAGTTGTATTGCATTGCATTAAATAAGCCTCCAGATAATCGCACCACAAAGTATAGAGTTGTATTTACGATTTGGAGCCGTCAAGATTAAGCAATCAAGTTAGCTGTCAAGATAGTAGTTTGTTTTTCTCTCGCAGAATAATTGTACATATATGAAATATGAGATTTTTTAAAGGCATACAATCACAGATGGTTGGCCTGGATAATGGTCAAATGAATTTCCATCTGAGACTACTTACGTTTGGTTTGTCCAACCAAAAGTTGTTATTTACTAATGCACTTATTCCCCAACACTCAATAGTTATCACAAATTATCACAAGTTTTATTTGAATAAAAGGAATGTAGCTCTAACTAATTATCCTTTCTTTGATGCATCAACTGCATCAATTTAAAATAAACATAGCTGTGATGTACATGTATTATGCTTTAGTCGTACAACTTCGATTGCATTAATATAATGAAGCAAAACTAAATATGACAACATTCAATCTATCCTTGGGTTGCAGTGGAATTTTGTCTACCATACAGCGGTGGAAACCTGTTTGGAAGTACAAACATGCTTTTATGTACGTCAAGTGAATGTACTTTGCAGTTGTAGCTAAGAACTAGTCCAAAATGGACATAAATATCTGTGATTGTATACCTTTAATACATGTACCTCTCTAGCGGAAATTGAGGTACATGTACTCCTGTTTGAATGTTTTAGTGTGTTCTTTTCTTCTTCGAAGAATTTTATTTCTAATATGGTAGTTTTTGATTTGATACTGAAATATTAATGAAATTGGATATCTCGATAATTTAATTAAAACTATTTTATATGTGTATATGACTTTTCAGTGTGTAGTGTCTTATAACACAGAGCAAAGATTTCTAATTTTCCTGCTCACTATATTGTTATATTGTAACATATATTGCTATTATTTACTAATATACTCAGAAGACCCGACGGCATAGTGCAAGTGTGTGACAGCTCTGTCAGCGTGTGTTCGTCTAATTTAACCATTATTTATCTTATACACCAATCAGAATTGATGGTTGTACGGCAAAATTTGCCAATGAACATTATGATGTTGAGAATTTCTATACAAAATAGTCTTACGACGACCCTATACTGTACAATGTTAAAAGTTTCATTTTATGTATTGATGTAGTTATTCTGCAATGTACGTCCAAGACTATTTTGAATATTACCTGGCTTGTTCTATTCTGGGCTGGGGGTAAGACAAGCTATATTCTGTACGTGTGTATGCATTATGTTTCAATCGAGTCAATTTAGTTTGGTCAGTTCACCTTTTATTAGTACTTCATCTAAACCTTCCCAGATTTTATGGACTCCGATATAGACGGATATAGAATCTTTGTAGCTTCGTTTAATGTAGGGCTGTTGGCAGCTAGAGTCTTTAACACTGTTGAGTTGCCATTGCTAATTACAGTAGTATTAAAATTAAATAATATTGCAGTATATGAATGAATACATGTGATTTTAAGTATGATTTCTATTTTATCGTTTTCACACACAAATGATTTGAACAATCATGTACTATTTAAGACGAAGGTGAGGTAAACTCATGACTGTACGCGAGTCGAGTTTTAACAGATTTCCGAATTTTGAACGAGCGCCAAGATACTTATTACCCCAGATTAAATACACAAAGGTCTTTTTAAGATTTACGCGTGTTCAAAATGTTCCAATATTCTATGCACTTGAGTCTCGCCCAGTTGTCTGAAAACGTCACCGTGTATAAATAATTAATCGGAAAGGGGGCGACAAGGGTGGTGGAAAATATTCTACCAAGAAGGTGGAAACGAAATGAATTTTTAAGTCCCTTCCCGTCTTATAATCGAACGTTTCTTGCCAGCGATCTATTTTTGTCCATTGCTGGGTTCCGCAAGATAGCCTATTTAACGTACTGTGGTCTTGAATGCATGGGAAGTCACTTCTTCCTTCCATAGACTGATCAGCTTTTGGTAACACTAAGAGTAGCGACGTCTTGCATGACGATTTTTAAAGCGATACTGTCCACCGATTTTTGTTTCGGAAAAATTTCATTCATGAATGCCGTGCATTAGGCAGATGCAAGACCATCCAAGACCCATTTTCAAAGTGAATTCCAAATTGACAATCGGAATTAGTGGACAGTGTCACCTTAAGTTCCGTCCTTTCACAAATAGCAACTAAGCGTCCTCCACCGGTGTTTAACAGCTGTAATACGTCATTATGAATATCTACAGGAGTGAGAGAATGGGAGATGTGTACACTGTAGTGTGAGAGAAATAAACAGTAGAAATACAGTCGTATCCTGTTGTAAATACCTCGACACGTCCAGAAGAACAGGCATGGAAACGGACAATTTCGATTTCAGCGAAAACAAATCCCAGGGTCTGGGAGTTGCAGGCCCCGAGACACATCCATGGCAAATAAATCCTACATCCATGGCAAATAAATCGATCCCTGGACAAATAAATAAGATTTTGCACAAAATTGCCATGCCTGAAAGAACATATTCTTCTGTGGTTGAAAGCAATGACATTACACCTTTCCATGCTGCAGGCAACCGGAGATGCCCTAAAGAGCAGTGTCTGTGTTAGATCCAGCAGGGAGAGGGTTAAACTAGCATTTGATGGAAATGAAAAGCTAACTTTCTGTCCCAATGGTGATGCAGGGCTCGACATTAACTTTTTGAGGCACCTGTCCTTGTGCCCTATCGGACATGCAACTGTAGGTAAAAGGCTTTTTAATCTGGGCTAATTCACCTGTCCGCCTGTGAATCGTACCTGTCCCGGACAGGCGGACAATCACTGTCGAGCCCTGCGATGCGATGCACTGTCTGTACCATGGCACTACAGTTATCATCCTTGGTTTATCAGTACCAGCCGGTATTCACAGGTATTCAGCAACATTCAGCGCTACGGATGTAGCTGGTTTCCTCCTGACCTAAACTGACAAGCCATGATACAAGTGAAATAATCTTGAAAGCATCTGTTAATTCCAGTTAAAATAATAATTAAATGAAGGACCTCTCTGCACCAGAGTTACCATGCCTAAATATCATAACATATTGAAGAAGCTCCAATTGGGGAAATGTTATTCCAGTTTACAGCAGCTTTCAAGATTTGTCATCTGCAACATTGTACTGCTTAAACAATTCAGGACCCGAGATCATGAAAGATTTTGAATATAATAATAATTTCATGGACAACCTCAAATTTCATATGGCGATTTTTTAAAAAACAAAATTGAGTTGAGTATGAAACCATACTAAAAAAACCATTACATAATCTCCAGATCAGACCTGGTTGGTCGAATTAAGTTTGGAGCTGCTTTCACAATTCATTCTAAACTTGTATCACTATTGGCATGTTTTTGCTAATTCCGGCCTTAATTTGTTGCTTGGATATCATTACATGCATGTGATCTGGTGATGGTGGATACAGGAATCCCAGGGAACAGATCAAGATAAACAAAGATGTATTGATTAAAACGAGAAATCTTGACGATTCCAAGTAAACATTTATTCCAACAAAGGGAAAACTAATTTGAAGCTGACGAGACCAACAGATGTGCCAGAGGCAATGGGGGATATACAGAGATTCAGGACAATAAATTATCACAATAACAATGTTATATATACGCGACGGCTTGCAAGAATTACAAATATACACATACACATCTTTGGCACACATGAAAATGGAAAATATACATGCAAATCTATGGTCATGCAAACAATACATTCACTCATCCACATAGTTCTCTGAAACAACTAACGTGTTGGTAAAATCTTCTCGATATTGTAAAAGTTATAAATTTTATTCATGGGATGTAAAATAGTTCGTCATTTAATGTCTACTACTATACCCACAGAGACCATACGTATAATCCTGAAAAACTGTAACAACTATTCATCAAACGAGGTAGACTCGCAAATTACATTTCACAATTTATTGACATTATATACTCAACAACATTAATTAAGGGCCTTTTTTTGGACATATAAATTTGGCAGTATATTAGTTTAACAACAAAGCATTTCCAGAGATGCTCCAGATACTCGAGAACTTTCAGAAGCATTAGAGTGAGTGAGTGATTATGGAGTTTAACGTCGCTGCGGGAATCTTTCACCCATTTGCGACCAGCAGCATTAGAAGATGAATGGTACCAAGGCTGCGTTCAGCCAACAATATATAGCACACACGACATTACAATACTTTTCTCTACATGTTTGCTGAATGGTTTAGTCAGAAAATTAGTTTGCACACGTGTCCAATCCAGTTAATTTGTGTCATGCTTTTCATACAAAACAATACACGGCCCAAACCTGTATTGAAATACATTTCACTACGGATGCTGGCTTACGTAGTAATACTTATTAATGTAATGTATTGTCAGCTGAACGCAGCTTGAATTCCTAAGCAGAGTTCTGAAATTTGGTACAAAGCTTTCACACACAATATCGGCTGGCCCTTAATTTATTTTGTTGAGTATGGAACCTAGACATGTAAACGAGTATCTAAATATTTGAGAATTCTAGGCATCCTACCAGGTTTATGAAGCTTTTTAAATATGATTTCATGCTCAAATCCTATATGGTAATTTGTGAGCAAAACTTTTGAGTTGAGCATAAAATAGTATTCAAAAGTATTCGTAATCTCGGACTGGTACTCGACTTGTGCTGGTTGCATCATTATTCAAATTAACAAAATACTTATCTAATTGCCATACAAAAATAGCATCAGATGAACGATTTAGATGGTTCCAGCGTATTCTTGATGCAAGACGCAAAGCAGCAATCCATGAAACATTCACACACTGTGTATAATTTGGTCCATGAGTTTTATGATGACAAGAGATGTGAAATAGTACCCGAAAACTGCAAAAGATTCCACCATCAGTGCGGTCAGATTATTTCACGAATCGTGCTAATATAAGTGGAAAATCTATCGAGTATATACACAGGATATGTTATTAGTTCCCTGATGCTGTGTGCAACAGCGATACAGTTGCACCTGGCTTCAAATTGTGCACACGTATTTTACAAACGTAATGCCGGTGACCGAGGTAATGCTAGGGTTGATATTGGACGAGTTGCCCTCAGCAGTCTTGTTTACTTGATGGCACGTGGTAGTTTCCGAGCGATGTATGGTCATTTCCAAGTAACGCATGGTCATTTCCAAGTAATGCATGGTCATTTCCGAGTGACACAAGTTCATCTCCGAACGACGCAAGGTCATTTCCGAGTGGTTTTACACAATCCCAGAGATTCTGTGCACCCAATTTCCATCAACAAACCATATTTCCGAGAAATATTCAACACCGTCGTGAATGTGGCCAGATAATGTGTAACAGACACACACACACACACACCCTTTCCCAGTTTCTCCATTTCAACTCCGAGAAACTTTCACCAGGTAACACGGGACTAATTTGATTTTCCGCCACAAGTTCTCAGCACGGTGGCAGCGTGACCTCTGCCGTTTTGAGTGCATGCGACGTCCGTGTGACGGGAAGCGACGCCAAGAGTTAGTGTTCCTACTCGTACACGCCGCCGGGTCATGTCTGGTGAGCCTGCTCGATGGACGACACTTCCACGGCCTGCGTGGCGTCGGGCACCTCCGTCTTCAGCTGGGTGATGGGCGCCATGGCGATCTGGACGCTGCCCGCCTCCCCGAGTCCGCCGATGCTGGACGCCACCGTCTGATACACCGACGCGGGAATGGTGACGATGCCTGCAAATTGTGAAAACATAAAAGTTAATAAATATGGGTTTATTTAGTTGGGATTTACAGTCACTTTCAAGATTCATTCACTTATTTCACGGATTTTCCTGCAAATTGTGAAATCATGGAAGTTAAAAACATGTGTTTTTTAAAATAATTATCTGGGGTGACAATTCCTGCACATTGTGAAAATAAATGTTGTTTTAAAGATAAATTGTATTGGGGTTAAGATCCGCTTTCATGATTCTTTCCCTTATATCACAGCTTGTCCCGCAAATCGTGGAACCATTAATAAATATGTAATAAATATGTTAATATGATCTAAAGCAGTAAAATCGGATGAATTTGCAATACAAGACCACGATGACAGAAAAGGGCAGTCAAAAATCTCACCGCGTACACTGACTAAAAATTTATAAAACTCGACGCAAGGCCGGGCAAACTCTACACTCACCTCCTAGTCCCCCTTCGCCAGTCAGTATGAGCTGACCGTTGGAGTTGATGGACGCCGTGGTCAGCGTGGCGACGGTGTTGTCGGACATCTGCATGCTGACCGGTGTGACCAGCCCGTCCACGTCCTGATGACCGACCGCCACCTCCGCCAGAGTCTGCACCGCCTGTGTGGCTTCTTGCTGGTGGCTGTCGTGCAGTTGCTGCGGAAACGCGACAAGGTCGTGGTGAGGAAGGTCACATTGACATAGCAACTGATTAGCAATTCAGTGTGACAGCAGTAACCTATTGCCAATACGAGACTAAGAATCTATTTGAATATACATGGCCCTATTTGGATATAATATCGACAGGGATGGAAACTTCCCTTTAAAACTTATTAATTTTGAATAGTGATACAAGTAACAAATGCTTACAAAAAGCATGACTTTCTACTAGCCCTTTGTAAGGAATGGCCCAGGCTAGTGTACCAATACTTATGACGGATAGGAAAATCTTATAGCCTTTCACAAATCATAAAACAAAACAACTACTACAGATGATGTCAGATTTGTAAATTTTAACGACAACATGTATAAATATTTATTTTTAAATAACTTTTTAAAAATTGGAAAATAATAAATAAATCTGTTCAAAATTACTTCCTTTTGGGCTAGTCAGTTCAAATTGCAAAGCCACCAAAGGTGCAATATGTAAAAAAATAAAAGTAGCCAACTTAACTTGCCCCTGTACGTCGGGGAATATGCCAGTCTAGAGCCCTGTTTGGCATACACAAAACCAATCAATAAATTCATACTCCTTTTGTGAAAAAAGGTATTTCCCCATCTATAATCTAAAACAGTTTCTACTAAGAGAGCAAGTTTACGTTCCCCGACCACCGCGAGAACCACACACACAGAAGCCTCACCTGCGCGGTCACCGCGTGCACCACCGTGGCCTGCGTTCCGTCTGGCAGCGTGACGACGGAGTTGCCCGAGGGGCCTGTGTCGATGTGGATGATGGAGACGGTGCCATCGGGGTTGTTGATGGTCTGCACCATGGTGCCCTGGTACTGCGTCACGTGATGCTGCTGTGGTTGCTGCGTGGCGCCGCCATCTTCGTTGAACACGTGCAGCAGGTCCTCGCGGCCGTGGTGCTTGTAGCAGTTCTTCACGATCGTCCGGAGCGCCTCCGTCCACGAAACCTGGGAACGGTTCAAATCAATTTCTAGCAACATGCTCTGTGTCCATCAGGTAAATGCAAACAGAAATGGAATAATAAAAAAAGAAATTTCAAATTGAATAGATGCTATAACAGTGTTGGAAATTCAGAAAATAATAAGGGGTTCATTCTCCAAAGGCCCAATGTTAATGGTGGTCAAATTTGTAATTTGCAGGGGATCCCACAGATAGCTTTATCACTGCAGATTCTAAAATGACCCCCAAGACACCCTTAAATTCAAACACTGTATAATATGTAAAACATAAAAAATGCTAATTCTTGTCATACCCGTTTCTTTTCTTCTTCGGTCCGAGCATCACTCCTGACATTGGCCCAAGGGAGATCACTGGGCCACCAGACCGGTCGACACTCTTGCTTTCCCCAGCCAGGCTTGCTTCGACCAGTGGAGTATTTCAGCATTTCTGGGATGAAGTTCCGTAATTGAGCCTGCAAATAATCCTACCATTTAGATACGAGTTTGGTTGTGAAACTTCCCGTCAGCCCATTAAAAAACTACTCAACCTCCCACCCCAATCCCCACTTGTTGTTATTCGGATTTTTGCAGTGGGAATATTTATCCAATACGTGTCGTCCCCTTCCACACCACCAACTTCCCACCCCATCTCCTCCAAAACTATCCATCATTACTACCAAAACTACCCACCACCTCTCCCAAAACTGCCCTTTACTCACTCCTAAAACTGCCCACCCCATCCCCTCCAAATCTGCCACCCACCCCTTCCCAAACACCCCCATTTCCCTCGTTCCCCACGTCTCCCACAAACCTGCGTCATCTTGTCGACCTGAGTGGGGATGCCGTCTATGACGAGGAGGGGCAGCTCGTGGAGGTGGGAGTTGTCACACTGCGACTGTGGCGCCTGGTCCTGTAGAGACGTCTCCAGCTCCTGCGTGATCATTCCGCGGCAGCTCCGGATCTGCGGAAACACGTCACGGAAACGATGAGGCATGTGTAGGTCAAAGAGGTGGAAGCATTAAATATAATTAGATTTAAAGGCATACAATCACAGATTTTTATGAGCACGTAGCACTATATTTGAGTAATAAATGTAAACTACATT
>JAUTBQ010178219.1:0-11188 GCA_032361185.1 Lepetodrilus ovalis
GGGAGCAGCATGTGCTGTATATAATTACACTCTCTCTATATATATATGTAACTGAGTCCACATTGTTTTCTAAAGTTTACTGAAATACCCACATCATGATATCCACCGGTAAACTGTGGATTGTAAAAATATGGTCAAGGGCCGCTGTAAAGGTACGATATATATCATTATTAATTTATGATAGATCCGCTATCAGATTCTGAATCTGGGCCTATATATATATATGTATGTGTACGTATGCCTATACTCAGAATTGAATCGTCTATATCATCGAAATCCGTTCAAACTTATATAACGTGTATATGAATGTCACATGCAGATACATATTGGAAAACGAAGTTCTAAATTTCTCTTGTATACGGAATGTTATACCTATATATACAGTACACATCCTTCATCCTCAAGCAAGTATTTAAACATCCGGGTACCATTAAACCTAAACGTTTTCATCACAGTTTTCTTTTATCGATATCACGTTTCTCAAGTTTGTCCAATACCTGTCAGAATTGTGACATATTATTAAGTTCTAGTTTATGTGTCTCGAGTCGTAGCGAGCATCTAAGCCAAACCATTTCCATAATCACGAACACTGAAGGCGCGAGGTCACGACAAAATCTCAGAGTGATGTCGTTCGTCTTCTAGAATGAGACTAGCCGTTATAAGCAAAGTTCACATAAATTCTACTGAAGTATGCTCTTGCTCGCAAAATGTCATTATTTTCTTTGGCTGGACACAAACTATATATAGTCAACGACAACGTCTATCCTCCGAGGTTGAAGAACGTATATAATGCAATATACTATAATGTAGTCGAAATGTATGTCAACCAATGTACATGCATGGAACTGACAATAGTCAGTGTAATGTACATTGTATATACAAAATCATCATAAAGTCTTGGGATAGAACAATTGTATAGACCTGACGTAATGGCAACACAACATATCAATCTAACCTTGTGATTAACGATTGCATGAACAACATGATAATGCAATGTTACGTTTGGGAGTATAAGATAACCTTAAATACTACATTGAATGTCCCGTGACAATACACGTAGAATCTAATCCTACAATAGTACATGCATGCTGAATCCCGAGATACAATAATTTCTTCAAAGATGATATATTGTTTAACCTTAAAGTACTGTGGATATCAGCTATACATGACCATCATTGAAACTCAAATCAGTAACATCCGTCAAACGTATGGTCTGTGTTTCGGGGATGCTATATGACATGCATTGAGATTGTCACAATAGCTATATAGGGCCTATATAGCATGTACATGTTCTCTACTCCACCTTGTATTTCTAAATCATTGGTATAATATCAATATTGCCACGGAATCTCAAACCTTCGAACCCATTATCACTGATGAGAGATGGCATATCTATCCGATTCCTATTATCTCTATCGTTCTTGTAGTTTCCCCCTGACTTCCACTATAGTAACCTACAGTTCCCATCAATAACCAATAACCTATAACCTAATATATCTAGATAACTTCTATGGTCTCTCCAGGGCTTCTGTAACTCGTTCGTGGTGATGATGCGGCATCGAGTTGTGGAAGCAGCAAAGTGCATGTAAGCAACAGTGAGTTTTGTGAATTTGCATTTGGACACCATAGGTATACCATGATGAAGCTACTGAATACTGTTATAATGAACCGCTTGTACTATATCTAAAACGTTAGGTGACTGTTTATAAACAGCACATGTTATTGTCAATAACTACAAAACCAAACCTGCTTAACTTTCGAGAATGCTTTGACACTCGACAAAAGCTTTGTTTTCTACAAATAAAAGATCACAGTTCCCGTGGGAATAATTTTCTCTCTAAAGTAATCGTTTATGTCCGGATCAAACGCACGTCTCCGTTTCCTATTGCAAGCATGTATATTTCCCACTGCGATTCCGTTATGCAAGCTAGTAAACCCGAATTCATGAGTTTTATAGGATGGGCAACGATAAATAATACTTTATTAGATCAACGTTTGGTTCTTTAGATTAATTTATTAAGTATACACTTTTATACTTACACTGCTGTTATACAGTATAGGCCTATAATAGACATTCCAAGTTTTCAGGTTTGGAAATACATGTATAGACTATTAATCGTTAATAGTTCAGGGACATGGTCCAGACAGTGATGAAAGTTGAGATCACGTGACCACTGGCCATGTCACCAGGAAGATGATTGGTGTGAAGTCGCGTGACAGACCCGTCTGATCTGGTTTTAAATGTCACGTGATCTGCTATACTGGATGTCGATTTATTCTGCATGGAAAGTGAGGTTTCATCTTGAGAATTGGTCACCATATAGTACCGTAATGGTTCTACCCGCATGTATTTGATTTCCTTCTATTGATAGTATCAATGTATAAGATAAACAGGATGCTCGTTTAATCATATAATACCGACTGGTATCAAGCTTCAATGTGCCACAATAGTATATATATATATCTGTGTAAATTCTAACGGACCACATGCGTTTTATTCTGAAAAATTTCCCTTTACTCATTAACTTAATTTTGATCTATTATTGCTTTTGATAGTTTCTATACGGGATATTTGTGCATCAGTATAGCTAAAGAACGGGTAGATAGATCAATTTAACTAAAGTAAAATCAGTAGTTAAAATTGCCTAACGTAAATTCATTAAATGTTCGGGACATACACTGTTTTATACATATTTATGATATTAGGTATTTTTGGTACAAGGATCTAGTTTTAAAGGTGTACAAGTTAAAATATAGCCTGTTATCTTTCAGATTATTGAACATTTAATTAGTGTTGTTTTATCTATTTACCAACTACGCTAAAACCAATGTGTGCCAGTGCACGAGGGACATTCCTACATTGGCCATTTTAGCTCATTATATCGTTTGCTAGGTGTTCATTTTTATAGTACGGGAACGACATATCACTTGGGTTTAAGTACAATATGAAGTATCTGATCCAAGAAATATATATACATCAATAGATAGGCTTTTATTTTCGACTACAGCTGGAGGGACACAAATATTTGTAATTGGACCACTTAGCGGAGAATGAGTGATTCATAATAGTCCATGAGCCAGACCATGAATTTTTGGATTTGACTACCAAATGGTAGGACTAACTGCCACTATGATTTTTGTGATATTTGCACGGGATATTTGTGCATCAGTAATTCAGTATAGCTAAAGAACGTGTAGATAGATCAATTTAACTCAAGTAAAATCAGTAGTTAAAAATGCCTACCGTAAATGTATGAAATGTTCGCGACATACACTGTTTTATAAATATTAGGTACCGGTATTTGTTGTACAAGGACCTTGTTTTAAAGGTGTACACGTTAAAATATAGCCTGTTATCTTTCAGATTATTGAACATTTAATTAGTGTTGTTATATCTATTTACAAACTACGCTAAAGCCAATGTGTGCCAGTGCGCGAAGGGCACACCGAAAGAGGCCATTTTAACTCATTATGTAGACCTATTATAAAATACGATTCCCAGGTATCTGTAAAGATACTGACAGATTTTAGCACTAGCACCTAAGTTTCAGCACCGGAAGTTTTGAAATATAAGAATAATACAATGTGATTTCATTTTGGCTACAGAGCAAAAATTTAAAAGAAAATCGCACCTGTTATTCAGTGGGATTTGGGTGGTCAATCTCCCCGACATCGGCATGACTTCATATCTTCCGTCAGTAGCCTCTGTCTTTCTACCACGCCATGACCAGTTTCGTGTTGGCGCCGTCTGGTGAGAACAGTTGATGCACTCAGTAGGGGCGGATAACTACACAGCTCAACTGCGCAATCGGCTCACCGCGGGACTACTTCCGCTTTGCTTCGAGCCAGTCCCGTAGGTTAGCCGATTGCCCAACTGCGTAAGCAGCTGGTAAGGATCTAGAGTTACCTAGTTATTTCCGCTGAATATTTAATGGTTAACGATTTTCCGCTTCCTGTTTTGGTTGCAGCCAACACCGCCTTATCCTGATTATCTGTCAAGTTGGTTTTGAGCCGATCCGATACTTTCTTTAAATCCGCTATTTTACGCAGTAGGGGCGGATAACTCTACGTCGTTACACGGGTTGTCACGTGTTAGGAGCGGGATGTAGCGCAGTGGTAGAATGAGGACTTCGGAGCAAAATGTACCGAGTTCAAATCCCGCCCCACGGGGGCCCGGCTTCATTTTTTTCAGAAGTTACATTTCTGATGCGATATTGATAGGATGCACTGTCTGTAGGGTGGCACTACAGTTATCATCCTTGGTCTGTCAGTACCAGCCGGTGCTCGCAGGTTTACTGCAACATTCAGCGCTACGGATGTTGCTGGTTTCCTCCTGCCCTAAACTGACAAGTCGTGATGTTAGTGAAAGGTTCTAGAAAGGGACTATAAACCCCATTACTATATATTATTATTGTTATTATTCTCTTCAGGTCTAAGTTATTTGATTACCTAGTTTATGCATTTTTTTGTGATAATTTGGCTCTGGTGGTTGAAGATATATATCGGCAGGAGTATACACTGGGCAGAAAGCTGCAAGCCAACGAATGAAAACACTGGTACTAAAAAAATTAGATATTCTTCGTTTTTAACATGTTGGCAATATATTCTAGAGCAGTATAAGAAGGGCGGGTGGTAGTGCAGTGGTAGAAAGTTTGGACTTTGGAGCCAAAGATCTGTAGAGTCAGTACCAGCCGGTGCTCGCATGTTTACTGCAACATTCAGCACTACGGATGTTGCAGGTTCCCTCGTGCCCTAAACTGACCAGTCGTGATGTTAGTGAAAGATTCTAGAAAATGACTCAAAACACCAATACAAAAAAAAATAAAAAAAATTAGAAATAGTTGGTCAATTTTAATGTTAATGTCAATGCCTGGCTAAGTGTTACTCACGAAAAGAGGAGATATTTAAAATATCCTATATATTCACATATTGCTTCACTGAGTGTTTACTCTTGTCGTTCGTTTCAAGTATTCACTGTGCATGTACCTTGACCTAACACTCATGCCACTAGAGTCGTGAATCTAATACAGCCATAAATGTAATTACTCTTTTAACCATTTATGTTCCAGCTTCGTTTGAAATTCCTGAGTCTGAACTTTTGAAAGACCTAATATACGTCTTCCAAGGGATTGAAGGTCGTTGGATTAAATTTGACGCAGGAAGAGATGGTTACAGAATAGACCCAATGGTAGTCACCAGTTTTATTTTTACGTTGTGTTCATCTCAACTCTATAGAAAATATAATTAATAATATATGTAATGAGGACATTTATCTATCGCCCCAAAAATCAAATCAAAATTATAGCCTTTCAAATTATTAGAAAAACATGAATATTGAAAATGATCTGTGTACTTTAATTTGCTTGTCTCTAATAATATTTTATTTTCCGCAATGAAGTTAGGTGTTCGAACTATTAGAGGGTTCGAATTATTAGAATAATTACGGTAGTACTACAGCCGGTGCTCGCAGGTTTACTGCAACATTCAGCGCTATGTTGTGGGTTTCCTATAAATAAAAATGGTAGTACTAGTATTTTAGGAAAACCATTGACTCTTTCTCTACCTGTGTTCTCCTCATACAGGCAGGTATTCCCAAGGCAGTACGTCAAATGATCAGCAAGTTGGCTGAGTGTGGATGGCTGTACAACAAGATAAAGACGTACGTGGAGACTAGGAGTTCCGACAAAGCATTTGGATTAGTTGGTCAGGTCAGTGTAGAATCTACATGTATGAGAGAATGTCGGGCATTAGGGCTGCTCCATTTGGCAGAAAACGGAGTATTGCTTGACAGCGAGATGGCAAATAAAACAAACACAGCGCAACCTGGCTTGGTGTGCTCAGTAGACTGGTGTTTGTCAAATCGAGATGTGCCAGTATCTAGCTGAGATGTGCCAGTCTCTAGCTGAGATGTGCCAGTATCTAGCTGAGATGTGCCAGTATCTAGCTGAGATGATCCAGACATTTTGACATCAGTTTTGGTGACAATACCCTAACTAACATTCATGAATTTGACAAAGTTTGCTCCATTAAAATATCGGCTAAATACACAGAATATTGCTATGTTTTCTAACAAAACTATAACAGAAGTAACTGCCATATTGTCGGAGTTACTCAATCCAATTTCGTGGCTCACATTGATTTATCTGTTAATCTATTCATTGAATCAGATGTGACATTTTTTTTTAGAATATGTTTTCTTACAGAGCTTTTGTGCAGCTTTGCATCAGGAGTTAACAGACTACTATAAGCTGGTGGCAGTCCTAGAAGCACAGGTAAGCCAGTCATTAGAACAGGAGTAAATGTATGATACATATTTCTTACACACCATTAGAAATTACTTTTAAATGTGAAAATTAGCTGCATTTGAAGATTCCAGGCGTATGACCACGTTTGAGCCAGGCATACATCTTTCCAGTTTTGAACCCAGGAAATTTTGTATTTTTTATATACAAAGTTGATCCCAACATATGTTGTTCCCCAATGGATCCCTCAGCAAATATTGATACTATTTTGATCGCGTTTCTACCCAGTGAATCCTGTATTGGCAGGGCTCCAGACTAACGTGTTGAGTTACTTGCCCACAGGTCTAATCAGGGCAAGTTGCAAAGGCACCAAAGGAGCTATATATGGTAGGTTTCCTGCAGTGCAATTCAACTTGCCCATGTACATCGGTCTCAGAGCCCTATTTTATTTCAACACATTTTGTTCCTGTTTTCTTTTTTTAAAGCTTTTGATCCCAGCAAATCTTGTTTCTGTTTTGATCCAGTTTTGATCCTGTTTTGATCTTTCACAGCTACACCAGGAGCAAGATCAAGGTATATCTGAATCTCATACAGGTCTCACGCTGCGCCGTCTCGTGGTGTGGACGTTCGATCCCCTGGTCCGTCTCAAGACCCTGGCAGCACTGGTGGACGTCTGTAAAGGTAGCGAGCGTCATGTGTAGTCTTGTGCCAGCAGATTGAAATACCGTTACTACTCTAATAATTTGAACCCTCTAATAAATCGATCACCTAAATTAATTGTCCAAAAAATTAAAATTAAAAAAATATTCCAACTATAAAAATACAGACATGACCATTGTTTTTCAAATTTAATATTTTTTTATTTTTTTAAAATCCTTTATTTCTTTACCATTTCAATTACAACAATATTTTATACTTTAATTTGGTTTTCCCTAATAATACAAGCACAGTTAATTTTCAATTTTCATCTTTTTGTAATAATTCTAAAAGCTACAAATTTAAATGTTTTCTGCTGTGCGAATTATTAGAGTAATTAAGGTATGTTGGCTTCATATTCTGCACCCTTTATATAATTATACTCTACGAGATAAACTAATGGCTGGCAGAAGTTTTGTTTTGAATGTTTATACTAAATTTCAGAACTTGGTTTCAAGGAATCTGGTGACATTCTTCTTCCAATATGTCTGCAAGTTCTCGAAGAGTAAATGGAGCCTGTAGATTTTTGGAAACTCTTTATTTGGAAAGCTGAAAATAATGATAATTACATTTGTATACTACTCAAATCCAATATTGTTCTAGGGCACTAAGTGTTGTCGCTAAAAACAATTTCTTTTATCTGTTCCTCTCGCTATCGATGTGACATTACTCATGGAAAGGGCACATAACCCAAATCTCCTGTGGAAGATTAACGTGCATATCTTTTGTCATTGTAGGAAAGAAAGGGGGATCTCTGGCATCGGGGATATTCTCCTACATGCAGCATGGCGACCCCTTCATACGTGACCTCATCACACACATACTGACCATGGTAAGAATACTATGGATCGAGCTGCGATGTAGTCGCCTATGGGTGAAATATTCCCACTGCGACGTAAAGCACTAATTCAATCAATTGAGCTGAGATAGATGCATGTAGTCTCCGACATTTGAGGCATTTCAATTTTCCGCACATCCGCGGAAATCCGTTGACTAATTTATCCAGGGGTCAATTTATTTACACTGGGCGTGGCCTGGGACTACAGCCTCCAGACCGTTACCCACTGAAATCACAATTGTCTGTTGTTGCCGTGCCCGGACATGGTATCATTTCATAACTACCAAGAAATCAGGGTGGGTGGAATACAGTGATAGATAGTTGGACTGTGGAGCCAAAGGCCCTGGGTTCAAATCTCAGGCCGGGAGTGCAGCATCAATGTTTGTGAAAGTTACCTTTCTGGCGTGATAGGATGAGCTGTCTAATGTCGCAATGCAGTTATCATCCTGGGTCTGTGTTAGTAACAGCTGGTGCTGGCAGATTTACTACAACATTCAGTGCTACAGATGTTGCAGGTTTCATCCAGCCCTCAACTGACAGGCCTTGATTTGAGTGAAAGAATCTTGAAAGTGTCTCTAAACCTCTATTTAAAAAACAAACAAACAAATAAAAACAACCCCAAGAGACAATATCATTATGGTTTCTTGGTTAAATGTGCACAGGCCTAGCTACAGGTGCATATTTTATTCATACAGTTGACCCTTGTTTATCCGGACGGTTGCGTTCCCGGTAAAATCGTGCGAATAACTGAATTTCCGGATGTAAGAGTCATTTTACATAGGAAAACTGATGTGTGGTTCCCAGTAAAGACTGTGCGGATAGCGAGGGAACTGGTTATCTGAAGTCCGGATAAACAGAGGTCCACTGCATATGACAACGTGCAATGATGTTAGTATTCATATAGACGTATGTGTGTGTTTGTCGTGGCAGGTTTCGCAGCCGGTATACGCAACGTTACTCCGGTGGATATACGACGGGGAGCTGGAAGATACGTACCACGAGGTAGGAGAGAGACGTTACCTTGTCTTGTTGCCACTGCTAACAAAATTAAACATTATTCTGACACCTGAGTAATGCTAACACCGTGTTGGTTTTAGGATTTTTCTTATTGTCGCGTATGGGTGAAAGATTATAGATGCACTGTAAAACAATGATTCACTGGTATGGAAAAAGCTCCGTGAGCTTTGACGTCTGGCGAGATATTTGATGTCGCCAAAATCCAAAATGACTGCTTGTTAGTGTTCTACTCACCTGTAACTGCAATGTATGATTTGGAGTCTCTGTGAGCCATGTATCGTTGCAAATGGGTAAAAGATTCCCGCTCGGTGATCCATGTTGCAGTCATATACAGTGCCCCCTCAATATAACACGGTTCGATACACAGCGGATTCGAATGTAAGATGAGGTCAGATGTGGATCCCAATTTTCATTATTTCTCTGCAATATCGTATAAGACGGGTACTATAACGGGGGGAGGGGTATGTCATGGACCCCCAACTTAAGCGTTATATCGAGGGGACACTGTATTACACAGAGATGACGTAGCACACTATGATTTCAGCTCGCCAAGATGGCGTGCAGCACTGGCTCGACAAATTATAATCCCAGTATGCTACCTTCTTTAGGTATTGTTTTCATGCTCCTGTTCGTCGCGCAGGGTTAAATATTCCCGCAACAATGAAATACAGCCTTCGATCAATTAATCATGTGTCTGTGTGTCGTTCGCAGTTCTTTGTGGCGTCCGACCCTACTGTGAAGAATGACAGACTGTGGTACGACAAGTACAGTTTGAGGAAGACCATGATCCCAACCTTCATCACGACAGATCAGGCCAGCAGGGTGAGGCACAGTCCAGAGTATCCTTTCACAACGCTCTCTTATCCTCTACGAGACCATAGCACTCTCTTTGCAGTGCATTAGCTATTGCCAAAAAGAGAGCGCTATGGTCTCTTAGTGGATAAGAGAGTTTTGTGAAAGGATACGCTGGGCCCAATTCTACAGAACGATAGTGCTACACGATTCACAACTCCTATGTGTTGAGATTGAATTAAGACCTGCGTAGGGCTATGATCGCTCTGCGAAACAGGGGTCAGTTTTACTATAGTATATGGCTGCGTGCGTACCTTGCTGTCTATAATTAGTCACGTTTGCACTTTCAGGAAAGCAATAACAATGATTTTCACTCCATTCCAAATTGCTGTAAGCTTGGGCCTATGTATCTGTCCAGAACAGAGGTCGACAACTTCTGTTAACATATTTACTAAAATTAGGCTAATAATTCTTATTGTATTGTATATTTAATACTAAAGAAATTGTTATGATATCATTTTCAAACCAATTTGATGTTTCTGTCTGCAGATTCTGCTGACAGGAAAGTCGATAAACTTCCTACGACAAGTTTGCCAAGACAGGACACCAACGACAGGCAGACAGGCGGCTATGACCTTTGACATTGAGAGAGGTTGGGAACGTAGACTATTGTATGAACCTTGGTCTTTGTAATACAGTGTCCCCTCGATATAACACTGTTCGATACACAATGGATTCAGATATAAGGCTGGGTCAGATGTGGATCCCATTTTTTATTTTTGTATTTACCTGTACTATCACATAAGGCTGGTACTATAAGGCATGGACCCCAAATTCAGCTTTATATTGAGGGGACACTGTATCAATAAATGAATATTTGCTGTTGCATGGACATCCAGAGTGATATATAATTATGTAATGGTTTGGCATGTAATATTAATAGAGGAGTTGTTCTGGATTTTAAAGCATTTCCGTTAAAAAGCACATGGCTTGTAGATCGATATTTTGCTTGAAGACAATGTCAGCAATTGAGAAGAAAGTTAAATAATGTTGTTAAAATGTGTAAATGCTATCTATGCATATCTCGTCATTGAGATAATGGTAACATGAGGTATGACAATGCTATGATAAAAAAAAAATATAAAAAATTTAAATATTGAAATACAGGAAAATAATTAAAATAGAAATGGGATCCATGGCTGACCCTGCATTTCCTGTCCTGTGTGTGATTCATAAAACTCCTAAAACTAGTAAAAAATAACACCTGTTATTTCCACTGATAAAACATTAGGGGTGACTATCGCAAATGATTTCACTATCACAATAGTATTGTGATAGTGAGAATTACTATCACGATACTATCACAATTTGACAAACATATTGCAATAGTATCATGATAGTACTTGAGTATGTAAAGTGAATGTTAAAGATATGTTATGTTAGCTATAATCTGTAAATTCATTAAGGTATATTTAGGTATATATAGGTATCAATAAATTATCCTATTCAGAAATTGACTTATAATCTTTCCCTATACCGTATACCGGGAAATATTCATGAGAGGTCATTTTCGGGGTATTAAAGGGTAACATGATGACCTCGA
>JAUTBQ010178230.1:0-11188 GCA_032361185.1 Lepetodrilus ovalis
TTATCTCCTTAAAATATAAGTCAAGGTACCGTTTCCTACCAATCGATTTGGTACCGTTTTCGTCAATATTCGATTTTTGTCAATATCGTAAGCTAGACGATTTTGGACGGTTGCCGGTTTGCGCCTGCACCCATCAGCTAAATATAATATGAGCCAATCAAATTCCTTATAATGTTGAACACGCGAAACCCCTCGTAGTCTGACAGCGTATAGTACAGACTGATGTGCTATCGCTGTCAGGAGAGCATGGTCTCTTAGAGGATAAGAGATCTTCGTGAAAGGATACCCTGGTCTTGTTCCACGAACATAACGCTACGAGTTCTGCTAAATACTATACATGGAGTTGTACAGTTTACAATGCACGTAGCGCAACGGGGGCCTCTTATTATATTTCACTTACCACAGTTGCTATTGGTAATGAGAGCGGCTACGTCTTGGTAGTCCACGGCAGCCGGTGGACAACCCGTACCAGCGTTATCGTCGACACAGTCAATGTAAGTCGTTGCAGCTCTGAAAGCATTGCAATGAAATTAATGAGAGCTATCACAAACGTAGGAATAAATCGCAGTATAGCTGCAGTTCTGTAGCTAAAAGAATGCCTCTATACTATTTTGCTATCTATATGGGCACACTTTGATAGAAAAATAGCAAAAGAGGCATGTTATTTAGCAACTGAACTGCAGCTACAATCGCAGCAGTTCGCCACATCTCGCATCGCATTATATCTATGGTTGTCGCCTTGTTGATCCAAACAACGTGGCATTGATACAATGATAATAACCAGTATTGCATACTAATTTACTGCGTAACTAGTATATGTGGAGGCTGAGCTTATTTGTTTGTTGTTATAATACTACACATGTATATTCGTGCAAAAACATGATGTAATCTGGGATAATATCTGACATTGAAGAGCCGTTTATCAGTTACTGATAATTAGTACTGATGGATTAAAGGCATACAATCACATATATTTATGGCCGTTTTCGACTAGTTGTTAGCTACAACTACAAAGTACATTCACTTGACATACATATGATCATGTTTGTACTTCCAAAAACCTTTCTACCGCTGTACGGTAGGCAAAATTAAATTTCAACAACCTGAACAACCTTAGTTCTTCGTCCTTCTTTATATTAACGCAAGGGGACATAACTCTCATATGTCATGAATACATCAAAGACAATATAATTATTAGTCAGGACAAATAATTATTATAAAATATGAAATTTGTTATAAATATCAAGTGTTGGGGACTTAGTATACCAGTGTATAAATCAAACGTAAATAGTCTCAGACAGAAATTCGTTCGGTCATTATCTAGGTCTATCAACCGTGATTGTATGCCTTTAATGTTCAGCGCCGTAATAATTTATAAAAATTATATAACAGCATATGTGCCTACTGCATCTCATGTATAGCTTAGGATATTAAATGAGTGAGGTTAATGACTAAATTGTATTAATTATATATATTATGAATTTAAAACTAAAATGAGACAGTTCTCGCCATGTACATGTATATATATAGACTTTATTGATTTAGTCGTCAAGCTATCTACACACAGAATAACAAGATTGTTGAATCAATATATAGGCCTAAACTTATAATGTCTTAACTCGTGTTTTCCATTACAGTACAATATACTTGGCGGGCCGTGCGCAATCTACAAATGGATTTCATAACTGATATAATTGACCAGGTTTTTTTTTTCAATATTCATAAATTCGATAATGTTGTTATCAAATTTGTCAAATTTGCGTAATACTTTCCTGGGAACTAATTGCGTATAGCAGTGTATTTCTGCACAGAACGACGTCTCAAGAAACCTATCAAAAGATAGTATTGGCTAGAAAACTAATGATGATAAAGTAATTTCATTGCGTCTTATAGAGGTTTGCTTTTCGTTGTAAAACTTCGTTTGTTTTCCCCATTAAATTCAAACAGCCGTATATGCGGTCAGTGGACATTGAGTTTCTAGTCAGTCGGTCAAGGGGTATAAGATTTCACCACCAATGACATTTTATATCGACATTATTATTACTACCTCGTCTTCTTCACGGTGCAATGCATGTTAAGTAGACATTTATTAAGTAGGAGAAAATAAATGAAAAACACGTATATCTGTTATGGAACCTCTAAAAAATATATTTCCGTTTAATTTAATAGCGTAAAAAATAATATAAAGGCAGAACACGGGTGTACACACATACGCACGGGTGTACACACATACGCACACACACGCAAACACGAACGCACGCGCGCGCACACGCACACATCCGTCTTTTCGTATCCGTAAGTCTGTCTGTGCAAGAAATACTTCCCATCGTTTAAACTCTTGTCTTACTATATAACACAGTATATAGTTTTCCGCGAAAGACGTCGGTGCCTATCTACCCACATAATAATCGCAACCAGTTGCACTAGTTGCATACGTATGTAAGGCATTTAGGTTTGACTTCCTGATGTGCTACACACTATCATTGCCGCACTGTCACAAATACGACCCAGACACGAAAATATTAATTTACGTTGGGAAAATAGAAAGAGTACCCAAAAAAATAAGAAAGGTTACCGAAAAATAAGACGAGGGTTAAGGGAGACGAATTTAAAGAATTTTCACGCCTGGAATAGAAATTAATGATTTTATGTCTGTTGGGCGAATTAACAAAGCTTTGATGGATGACCGACTAACAAGGATAGCTTGACACGGGGCTATTCACTCGCCTCCATTTAGGTTATTACCCCTCCGCTGCTAAATGTTTAGCTATGGCGCCCAGAATCGGCATCCCGAGTTTCTCCGTACATCCCTTTGCAAGAATTCCAGTGTCGGCCCTGCCCAGGCGACAGATGTAATCAATTTAACTGCTTATCTCAATTCGAGCAAAAATGAATAAATGCCATCAAGTTTGAGTCTCAATTGTGTCATAAGCGAGTTCTTCAGCTAAACGCGTTTGATTATTTCGCTAAAATCTCGGATTTCAGGTCCCAGAGGAAGTTTACTGACTGCAGGAAAGTAGTTCGTTCCGAAAACAACGCTGGCATATTCACGCGATTCCTCCAATTAATATTAAATGCGGCCAAAGTAATTAAGAAAGGAACCCAGTTCCACACGGGGAATCCAATGCTTGGCTTGAATAAACACAGATTATATCCGGTGCGGAAAGCCTCTGAAGCTCAAACGACATTAAAATCATCGAAGTCTTTAGAGAATAATGTCTATCACTCATATTATTTTCGGAAGTATACATCAACAATTTATCACGAACTTTGTGAAATTTGTTACATTAACAAAAAATCTCACATGTGCAGTCATGATCCCATGTCGATTATATTCTATTTAATTTACATTTTAACTTAGGCCTATTTATTAATATTTGGGTAATACAAAATGTTGTATGGTGTTTCACAATACCAAACACGTGCAAACAATACGGCATTTAAATTCTTACGTTCGTTTGTTCACCTCTTTATTACTTTTGATATTAATTTTATTCCGTTGGGGCCGACCAGAGCCGAAGGGCAGGTTGTGAAACTTTTGTCATTTAGCCTTCATGCTGGGCAATGATCAAAATAGGCATTAATTTCAAGTAAAAGTACTTAAATTTATTGCATTGAGATATGGCACCAAGGTATATAGTCACTTGTATAGAATTATCAATAATGAAACCACCGGGTCATCAACTATGACACATTACGTAATTATTACATGAAGAATAACTATTACTTCATTGTCCATGATGACCAAATATAATGTGCCCCGTTAATCTAGCGTGCATGCATAACTCCTTTTACATTATTAACACGTGTGTTTAAAGTTGTGTATAGTTGTATATAGTTTCTGACAGTACTGCATGATGGTCACCTGACCGGGTAATAACTATAGGCTATAAGCATGCTTTCCGGCATTATTATTATTGAAACGTTTTCATTATTTTTTATTTTTTATTTTTATTCTCCTTCTTCTTTTTCTTCTGGATAAGAGGAGGATAAGAGAGCTTTGTGAAAGGATACCCAGATCGCCATGTATAACAGATCGCTACGAGAGTACTTAATTGTTTGTAGTCTCATATATTTGATACGAGAGCTTCGAGAAACGATACCCAGAAGAACATGACACTTCACGCGTTCAGTGTACGTAGAGCACGTTATATACTTGCGAACATGCAACTCGACCATGACACGACCAAGACATCTGATGTCATATACTATTATATTCTAGAGAATCAGCAAGACGTGTTTACGTTCAACGTCCCTTGCGAAAGTACTAAGAATTCATATAGACTATGTTCCTTAATCGTTCATAATAATGAAGACCTCTGCTCATAATTATGTAAATTTTGGCAAACTTCGCCCCGAGATTGCGAAACTTATTTCAGTATGATTTCATGCTCAACTCAAAGATTTGTTCACAGATTCCCATATAAAATTTGAGTTTAGCATGAAATTATATTCAAAACGTTTCGTAATACTTGGGCCAGCATGTGTTAACATAGTTATGATGAACTCGAAGAGCGACATTGGTGCCACATGCGAAATCAGCTCTACTGGACGCGGACGTTAAAACCTCAACATCAGATCAGATAACTTTCTGATAATGAAAGTTGCAGATATTCTTTTTTAAATCTTACATACAGTATATACATCAAGGCGAATATAGAAGGACATGTGTACTACGTATTTAATTAACTCCCAGGAGCAGGAGACGAGGGTAGATATCTCGACAAAGACCCAGGGTGCCTGCCGATGCATGGGTACACCCAGCTATCAACGAAAACAAAAGTTGAAGACGTGTCGCCCGTAGGATTGTTCTCCCTGTAATGAGAAACTTCTTTTCAGAAAGCAAGGGGCATTCTGGCGTTATCTGTCCAGAAATCAGAAAAGAAATGGATATAATAGCGACGTCCGTGTGCGCTGCTATTGTACCGCTACTCATGTCCTCGTGAGGTGACGTTCAGCCATTGACATCCGAGACTGCGACCTGCCTCTGAATCCACCCCGGGTGGACAAAAGACCTGTCTGTCTGTCCCCCCCCCGGACCCCCCGTTACGCCCTCCTCACCCCGTCTCACCTCCATCACGCCCCACTGGCCTGAAATGACCGGATGTTTAAAGATCCCCACCCTACCGACCCGTGGTCAAGTATTAATTACAGGTACGGACACTCGCGATGTTTTCAGTGATACGAGACTCCTCTTTATATTAATGATACACCGAGAACAACGTCACGACCACCGTACACTGATATTAATTAAACAGTATCCCTTTCCCAAATCCGCGAATGAAATTAAGATAATACTGCAGGGATTCCACCTGCGTATACGTACATGGACGCGGGCAGCTGGAGAGTGGTCACGTGATCATGTGGTCATGTCCTATACCCTCCATCTGGTGCATCCTTTTACGAGGACACGACTGGCGCGCTTATTAATCATACATTAAGTGTGGTCGTGAACCTATTGTCGTAGATAACAAGGGAAACACTAATCATTCACGGACAGTCGTCCCGTGGGAAAAAGTGATAGTCGGTGTCCAGTGATATCACCCATTGTCCGCAACGTGGTATGACTGGTCATTTATAAGTGGACCAGATACGTGTCAAAGATTACATGTGGCTCTGTAATTATAACCTCTGGTTTTAACTTGACTGGAGGACGTTGACGAAGTTATACTCAAACAATGATAATAATAGTAATAATAAGGTGCACATTTATATATGGGCCATATCCACACTCGAACACGTACTCTTAGCGCTACATTATTATCCCGGTCAATGCATCGGATATGTGAGCCTTCATTTTCCTTCTCAACTCCCTAGGATGTATATAACTCGCTGCCGTTCAAGACACTATAGAAGATTATCATTCACCTTTTAATATCATCCTACCAGGTACCCATGATCTGATGCGTGAACAGAGACATGTTCGAACTAAGCCAATTGTCTAAGGTGATGCCACAAGTTTTTTTCAACCTGCATTGCAGTTTTTAGTTTAAACATATCATTCAAGAATAAAAGGATAGGTTAAAGTTATAACAATTTAATGAAAACCGCTCCAATAAGAAGAAAGGATGCAGAAGGGGAAAGAAGTAAAGAGATTGAGAAAATAGAACAAGAAATAATAATGTATATGTATATCTTTGCATCACCAAATTAATCAAATCGTTTTGTTAGTTTCATATATACAAATGTACCAAACCTAATTATAGTTTCATTTTCAAATGAACTTAAATCTAAACAACCATTTAGCAGTAAAATAACAGTGTAGGACAGGAACAAATCTTACAAATACTCTCAGGTTCTCGGTCATATAATGTCAACCATAATGCGATACATATTTTTCTTTGCGCTGTAGTGGTTAATGCCAGTATCGCGGTGTTGTCTCTTTATGATTATATCTATATAACTCCGTAATTATAACCACTGGATCGGATGTATTTATATACATTAATCAATCTATACGTTAATATAATAGAACACTATATACTATTTTAGCTCGGTAATGACCACTTGGACATACCGTTACTGAAAAATATAGTCTGTGAGATATACTCAACAGAATTAATTAAGAGCCAGTAGATATGGGGAATCGTTCGACCACATTTCAGAACTCATCTTGAGGAATTTGAAGCCATTAATTAAGAGAGTAGAAATGGGGAATCTTTCAACCAAATTTCAGAACTTTACTTGAGGAATTTGAAGCCTTTCTTCCAATGCGTCTGCAAATTCTCAAAGAATACCTATTGAGCCTGTATATAGACGTTTGGAAATTCTTCTTTCCGTACAACGCTAAATGTAAATGTAAAAAAAAGAAGTTTACTGGCCCTTAATTAATTATATTGCGGACTGGTAACAAATTAAATTGGTGTACGTGACTATCTAACTAGGCCTATTATTACAATTAAGGTAATCATTATATTGGAAACATTAATTCAGCTATTAATGTAGAATAATTGAGATAGAATATTAGATTCTCTGAAAGCAAATATGGCAAACAGACTATAGCAGACATTTTGTTTTTATTCATACAATAAACAATTTTGTATTTTCACATTACGGTAAGATATTTGAGAATACTGACTGTCCCTTTTAGTTAACGATCCAACTTTTAACAAGTTTTAATAGCAAGCACCTATGTAATGGGAAGGTATATATGTTTACATGACCAGGTCAACAGCGCTTCAGAGGGGGAAAACAACCCTGCTATAAATATATTTCGAAAGAATGAGATCCATACCGATTAAATCAATGTCTTTACACACCACGTCGTCATCGAGGCGCACGGCGCAGCCCATTTTCTCTCCCTAAACTGTCATTAACGTGCACTTGCGTCATCGTCCCCACGAAGAATGTGACAAGGTGCTCTCGGATCTACTATTACCATTGTTTCCAAGAGGGGAGAACCTTTCCCCGCGGTTTCCGTTAGCTCATTTAGGCCAAATAATCAAGCTGGTGTAAGAACGTGATAATGATTTCAATCGATTCTTTGGCAATCTGGGGCCCTGAAAATAGGAAAGTAATTAGCAGACTAAAGTTGCCCCAGGACAACCTTTTGATGACGAATGGTTGTTGGCCTGATGAGCTGACAACTCTGCGGCCATAATGAAGGGAACGTCGACGACACGGTGGAGTATTACTTGTTGAAAACTGCGGATTATCACAATTGTGGAGTGACATGTAGAAACCGACAAGGAATAAACACGGATGACTAACCATCCTCTGCTAATTGAGGATAACGGTGGTGCCAGAAAGCACTACTCTTCTTGGTTGGCATTGTAGGTCATCGGAGTTGTGACCGCGTATCGGTTTAGTAATTATCCTCGGTCAGGGCTAATGACCATTGTTAATGACTTCATTTGAAAGCAGGCAGGAAACAATGAAAGCCGTGTTTACTGGAACCTTTATTAATGTGTTTGTGATGCACTGAGAACTATGCCAGTTTCAGAAACAATATCTTTACATTATACTTGCATTAGGTATACGCATTCTTTATATAATATTAATATTAGAAACAAATTCTTTGGACATCCCCAATTTATGGGTGTTCATAACATATGAAGAACACTGAGTTCATGTCATCACTATCCAAAACAATTATTTTCACCTTCAGCGAACGTCTAATAGTTTGTCACTACTGACACTTAAGATATATAGAAATCAAGAACGTAGAAATTCCGATACAATATTTTCCATACCATCTGCGATATACCTATCGATCTCTGTACTATTACGAAAGTGTAAGAGTATTTTCGTGGACATTAAGTATGACTGTTTCCAAATGGAACACCAATATGCATAGTTATCCGGTACGAATAAAATACGTTTAGAGAGTTTTTTGTTTCCTTAACGAGACCAATATAACCTCAAATACATGTATCATTAGATACCATTGATTGCATGAAATGAATAGCCCGTGTTAGTTAACTATTGGCATTCATTTATCACTGTCTAACAGCGTTCTGTCTATTTTGTCACTGAACCTGCAATCCATGTTTTCCTCTTCAGACAATTTCTAGGGCAAGTCGATGTCGTCTGCTGAGACAAAAATGGCGCACTTTAAACGTAATGCTGCTTTCTTCTTTTTTTTACGCGTCTGTCAAACAACATGCTTTCAAGTCGGTTCTTGCCCTTTTTGAACCATGTGCTTAAAGTGCCGTGTCTGCAAACCATTTCAGACAGAATTTACATGTTAATATTGCTTCCCGTGCAATCATAAAAGCCAAAAAATGACGTCTGCAATTGCTTTCTTTGTGTATTCCTATTCGTGCAAACTGTGCTCATCATATACACGCGGCTGCCTTGCCAACATTACGCGACCGATTTTTAAAACAATTTTAAACAGATCTGGCAGTACTGCTACTATAGGTCGTCCTGATACTGTATCCTATGGCGAATTTTAAGTCTGCCAGATTGTGTAATTAAAGCGTGTCCGATTTAGAACCGGGGTTAGGATTGCATAGCTGGGAGGGTGCGGGATGAAAGCATCTCTGACCGACTCCAGAAAGACCCTTCTGCAGCAGTAAAGTGCAAGGGGAACCGTGGACATCTCGAAATGGTTAAACGATTTTATAGAAATTGAATACAGCGTGATCAATTGGCGCTGATATGACCTTCTTGATACAGAGCAGTTGTAATGATAGTTAGAGATCCGGGAACTGGGAATGATGTAATTTCAAGCCCCGAACCGCGAGAAACAAGCACACATATAGATTACAGCCTAGAGCCCAGGGCCTGACCACGTTACTGGGGCGGGCGATAAGGAAAGTGAAAGGATTATGAGATCTTATGAAATGTGAGTTCCGATCAATAATAGTGCAGGGTCTAGCAATTACACGGGCCAAAAATACCAGATTAATTACTCAGTGAGGTCTCTCAGCGCCATAGCCCTCGTTATGACGGTAGGACCTCCACGCATGATGTCGAAATAAGAAGACACACATGTTTATAATTGACGGGACATGTACAATGCAAACTGGATGCGACTGATTTGGGTTTCTGTGTAATTTTGACTATCGAATTGATATCCAAAGTGTCACTTTGGAACGGATAATAACGGCGCCAGTCTCGCGTTCCCAAATGACATAGAAGTGGAATCATGGCCAACCACTTCCGGTCGAATTAGTACCGCAGAAATTGTTATGTTAGGATCTAAATTATTCCTTCGAAACGTAATGCTATTTTCTCAGAGGCTATGGAAATTTTATATCCAGTGGGTGAAAAAAACAACATATACCAGTGCCATCAACTGAAATACATGTCAAGTTGTATTATATTTTATTTCATAATTTGTCAAAATATTTGTATTTAAAGACAGATTTACGAACGTTGAAATCAAATTAGTTGACTGGCTGCACTTGCGTTCAAATTCACTTGACCTATTACTTTAAGAGTATCGGTAACATCTCTATTCCTGCTGCTCGTTATTCAACTCTGAAAGAATTCTGAAATCAGTAGGCGCCAGAGATGCGATCCTGGTCAATTCCCAATTGCAATTGCAATTAAATCAGTAGATGGAAAATAGCATCAGAACATAGATCAGATTTTATTTGTAAATTTCAATTCATCCGTGTAGATATTGCAATGGTAGTACGTTATACAGCGGTCGAGTGACAACTGTGAAAGTCGATATGACACAGAAGTTCTGCGGATTGAGGGAGATAAAAAATATTTTTGATAATTTTCATGACGTTTTTCTTGATACTGGAGTTATTGATGTGTTTTTTCAAATATTAAATATTATGTCATTAGAATTTCCATGCATAAATAGCACACCCTCCAACCTTGAATATGATACAGAAGTCTACGAGTAATGACCTTAGTATAGTAAATAAATATATATACATGTACATGTATTCCTATATTCACCATTCCCCCCCCTCCCCACCCCCCCACACACAACCTCTCTCTGTCTCTCTCTGTCTATCTCTCTCTGTCTGTCTGTCTGTCTGTCTGTCTCTCTCTCTCTCTCTTACATTCGATTGCATTGAAATACCTAAATCTGCCTTTACTTGGATATATTTTGCTTACAAATCTCATTGCATTTTTCTAATCAGTGATATCATACGATCATGCATCATGATGTAGGCAATAATTAGTTATATATACAAACAAAAATAACTCTGTCACGATTTTAATCAAATCAAGAGTCCTATATACAAGTAATCGTAATTGATATAAATATGAGAAAGGATGAACCGAAACACATTGAACGCTTTTGCAAATTAATTTCAGTATCATAATGTCACACCAACTTGTCATTTCTGTGATGAACTGTTTGGTGGTAGCTCTAAATGTACAGACACAATCAACACAGACTGGTTTATATGTCGCCTACCATTCCTATTACAGAGGAGAGTATGTGCGTATGTCTTCGGGGTTGCACTTCAGAAAGTCTTTGATTTATATTTAACTTCCATGCAATGGCATATACGTCCATATATACACGGACACAATATACACGTACATGTATATAAAGGTCCTGTATGTAATATAATGCATGGCACCTTCTATGGGTATATTTAACATGATAGTTTATAAGAACATATTCTCAAAAAAATTCCTTAAAGGCATACAATCACAGATTTTTATGAGCACGTAGCACTATATATGAGTACTAAATGTAAACTACATTCATTTGTGATAGTCATCATCAATTCTATATCGCCAAAATCCCCTTCGTCGATCCACACTG
>JAUTBQ010178241.1:0-11187 GCA_032361185.1 Lepetodrilus ovalis
GCACATATCCTTACATACCAAGCACATATCCTTACATACCAAGCACATTACATACCAAGCACATATCCTTACATACCAAGCACATATCCTTACATACCAAGCACATTATATACCAAGCACATATCCTTACATACCAAGCACATATCCTTACATACCAAGCACATTACATACCAAGCACATATCCTTACATACCAAGCACATATCCTTACATACCAAGCACATTATATACCAAGCACATATCCTTACATACCAAGCACATATCCTTACATACCAAGCACATTACATACCAAGCACATATCCTTACATACCTAGTATAGTACGTGGGGCACTGATATACATGTAAGAAGCAAAGTTTTAAAGGGTGATTCGGTGCATACCGTGAGGCAACGTTTGGGTTTCTTAACCAATTGTAAAGGACGATAAGCCTATCGGAACCAAACGATTCACCATGTCGATGTGTAGGCCTATTTAGTATTTTATAATTAAAAAGTTACGCATGGCAATATTCCTTTTTGACGTTCACACTCAATACATATACCATCGTATCATAGACGAAACAATTATGTATTGAATAACTTCACGAATGACGCAATTGTTTGAACATCCTGTCAGGCTGCTTCCTCTGCAGTTGGGTGTTTGTCGATGGTCCTATGGGTTATCGATGCCGATTATATTACTTAAGTTCGTCGTCCTTAACATATCGGTGTTTGGATTTGAGGGTGAAACACAATTCTTAAAGATTTGAGTGTTTACGTCTGGCGGTCCTACAGCGACTTATTGAGTTATTGTTCCACCGGAATGTATCTGTCTGTCTCGTCTAACTGTGGACATCAGATAGTTGCACAGACAATAGCATATAATTGTATAATAAAATCGTTCATATTTTAAATATAGGTATATACTGCAAAAATACTCTTTCTACGAAAATATATGTACGCCTATAATTACGACGTACAATGAAATTGGTCACTGATGTTAATGTTCGCTATGTTTATTTCTGCCAAGTTTTATTTTGTATTCCAAAAGATAGATCATAGTTTTAAATAAACTGACAAATTATATATTGCATATATTGTTTGAATAGTGTTGTAGCACTTCTCAAGGACACCCCTTTCTCGGGAAATAGTTTAAAGCCAGTTTTTGATTCGTACATTATATAGTCGTATATACTTATCATCCATTAACGGTAGTTTCTATGGGGATTTTTTTCCAGGATTTTACGGAATGACAACAGAAACCTGGCAGTGTTTGGGAACCAACGTGACCTACAGAAAAACAGAGTCATGTTTCACAAACAGCTGAACGTTATGAAGCTTGTTGGCTTCACTGACTGGGTAAATACATGAAACCATACGCACATACATGCACATCTGCATTGGATAAATAGATAAACAGATTGATGAAATATTTATCTCACATTGTGGAGAAACGTGTACGCACATCACTCACTTATATTGTCGCTTGCATCCATCGTGAAAACGTTTCAAGTTAATATAAACAATTGCATAATACAGAATATATTCCCAAAACAAATAATTGTCCCGTAGTTTTCGTCTTTAATGTCATCATTGAAGACTTCTATTACTTTAAGTAGGCCCCTATAGTATGGCATTAACAATGTCCACTTGTTGCCAATCCAACTTTAGATCAAATAGTATATCCGGTATGACCTGATATAGTCCAGCGACGTTAAACTCCATAATCACTCACTCACACCTGATATAGTCAATACTATGCAGTAATCAACTGTGATATGTTGTTTCAGGAAATCTCCATGATATTCACCGTGTTGTCCGCCATCCTTCATGTCACCAACATCTCCTTTATTCGTGACGATCACACCGAGAAGGCAAAGATTACTGACAAGAGTAGTCTAGCATTGGGTAAGGAAGGACATAATCTAACAATATTCTTGTATTTATCTGCACATTTACACGTTATTAACTCTTAACTGGCACCGGAATATATATATAAACCAAACCGAACATTACATTATTCCTCTGGGTGTTTGTATGCATGGGTAGTAAGATAACTATCCAGTTACTAAATGTATAGACTGCATTTGCTTACAACAAATGCCAGATACACATAGGATATTCATATTTGGCTTCGAGACATTCTGAGAAAGCCAGAGTAAAGTTATGTGTATGACGTGAAGATTGCCAGCGCAGTCGCCAGCACTAGGAGTATGTTTTACGCAATACAAGCAGATGCAGCAAAAGACCGTGCAAGAAATATGGGATCCCAGAACGTTTAACAAGCTTAACGTTTTCTGACTTTGAACTCGCGAAGGAACAAGCCAAAAAAGTGGCCACGAGTAGCTCAGTTTTGCAACTGAGGGAAGTCTGTTTTTGCGGAGGCAAACACGACTGTCTCACGTTGTCAAACTCTTTCCCCTGCACACTGCGGCAACAGCGCAAACATCGGCAATGAGAACTAGTCGGTGTAAATGCAGATATCTAGCTTGCACATGCATCATCTACAAGGGTTCCTCAATACATCTGAGACGGCATTGTCTGATTGTGTCAAAGCCCCAATCCGTGCTTTTTTCGTGAGTTTGTTTCCGTGCGCTAGCTACAACCACGAGCTTAGACGTGCGCCGACAAGCTCTGCGATCTTAACGCAAATTGGGTTAACATGGGATGTATGGCCATGCCATCTTCTCGGCAACAATCGTAACAATAGACTAAATAAACATCTTAGACAGTCCTGAATGGTGATGTAGTCACGTCTAGAAGATGCTTTTCACCGTATCCTACCATATCATCATATCCTACTCTATCACCGTATCCCACCCTAGCACCATTATCTAAACCATATCATCCAGATGGCCGACAATGCTTACAGCATTAAGGAATGCAGTACATGAATATAAAGCAATGACTAAGATTACATCCAGCTGACATATATTATTATTCCCTTGTGATTATGTGCATGCATGTAATACTAACTATATCCCGTATTGTATTTCATCATTTGTGTGCATTTTTAGTTTAAAACATTAAGTTAATTTTACTTTTTATACGGTATTATTGAGGATAACTGTTTTGTTCTTTTAGACTCATATATACCCAGAATACATTTTAACATGATATAGCATGATACTAAATTATAAAACTATCTACATATTTCATATACCGGAATACATTGCTTCTGGTGTTTAAAGACAAATACTTCTACAATGTTTCCACATCCATAGGTTAGCGATATGATATGTTTCAGTATAAATATTATTGAATGTAATACGTATGGCGTTATGAATATATCCCCGTAATTAAGCTACAAAATGAGCTGTTATTATTATTGCAGTCAGCAGTCTGTTGTGTGTGAACAAGGACACTCTAGGGGAGAGCCTCATCTCGTCAGTCAGCGTGGCAAGAGGTGGGTACATGTTCTTACAATGGCTCTGAACGCTCTACGAGCAGCATCTAGAAATAGGGACCACCAATGCACTGTGGAAATGGTCATTCTGAACAAGACGGCCATATTAATATGAACACACATTCATCATGATCTGTACAAACCAACGTAAAGCTATGTATTATGCTTGGATTGGCATGGAACATATTCACCCATGAAATGCTACCTTAGTATTAAGCCGTAAAAGAATGCAATTAATAACTGTTCATATTGGACCATTCATATTTAGGTATATACTGCATTATGCAGAGGATGTCTCTGTTCAATACGAATATGTTACATGTTCAAGTTCAGCATGATGTCAATCAACAATTAACATAATAATCATGTTATAGTCTCAGCATATTTGACTTAAAAATGCTTATTCATCAGAATGTCTGTTGTTCGCAATGACAAACATATAGAACAGACACAGAACACATATTGGAAGACGAAGGATGAATACACAGGCCTAGACATTGAGACAATGGTCTGTGGTCGTCTGGATATAGATCTGGACTCTGGTCAAACGAGTGTCCAAGACGTGTCTTTCATATACTGGAAGTGGAGGTACATAGACGACAGTGTACAGTGGGCAGTGTACAGTATATGCTACATTGTATACGCGTGTAGTAGAGAACAGAACCTATAGCAGGTGCGTGGCCGGAGTCTTCCTAGTGATTGGCCTGGACTTCATCAGACAACAAGGCTGTAGCGTAGACAGGAACATAAACAGTAGACCTCCTAAGCAAGCAATGAAATAAATATTGAAATGTTATTAATTTAATTAATTGTAAATAATCATTGTTAAATCAATTGTTTATCCTTGCACTAACATATGTATTGTTGAGTGTTCTTTCTCGAAATGAAAGTAGATGATAATTTACTAACATTAGTTAACTAATATGAAATACCAAATTCAATTTGACTAATCTAAAAATTATGTATAATTTAAATTACATTCTTTCGTTTGTGAAATACTAAAATATGACATCATATATGGTAATTATCGTTTGCTTCTCTAATATACATGGAAACATGCTGTACAAGCAGTTCTAAAAGAATCGATGCGATATATAATATTCTAACATAAACATATACAAACTGTTAAAGGAGCACTATTACCTGGTAGTTCTCATTTTCAATCTAACCAATGTGATAGAATGCGAATAATGTACAATTTATGTTCAACCCTGCTGATAACCAAAATACCTATGATTGTCATTTCATCTTTTCCATTTTGAGAAGGGGTTTGGTGGGAGGCAGAGTAAATCATGTCTCACTACACTGATATGTAATGTTGACATAGAGATGAAATGCTAACAGTATTAAGACAAGGTGTTGACGATTGTACCTTATCCTGTAGTTTATCCTGTGCTTTATCCTGTGTAATGTTACAGGGAGGGAAAGTGTGGGAGTCCGAACACAGGATGCATTCCTCAAATGTCCGAGTATCCCCAGACATTATAGTGGAGGGTTCACCAGGGTTCATCCAGACCGACCCGTGGGTCCCGTTAAACAAATATAACATTGCCTCCAAGCCTATTACCCCGACCTGCAGCTGTTTGCCGGACGATTTGCCCGTCACGTATTTGCATCAAATTGGAGAAGTTGCAAAGAGAAAGTGTCGAGCTGGGTTACTTAAGGTCAAAGGTTGCGCATGGGGGTCAATATCGTCAACCTGGTATTTGTTTCGACACACGTGACATATGATTGTTCGTAGACGTTGTCAAACAATAGGTATTCGTTTGACTATGAAATCCTTTTACTATATATACATGAGATAATAATAATACTAAACTACATCAATGCAGGAATTGTCAAGAATATCTAATAACTGTCTTTTAAATAAATAGTACCTTTGGCCGTTGTTTTCATATTTGCTTCCTGTAAACACGTTTAGCAAATGCAAATATTGTCAGTAAAATTGCAGATTTCCAACAACTTTTGCCAATACATTACTGAGTACAATTACCGTGCACCAGTACTGAGGACATTTGACCGATTACATGGTCCACACAAACCGTGCTTCTAGTAGAATTCAACGACACATTTTCCCACCGGTACCTGAAATAAGATTTTGATTCTCGTAATTCTTCGCGGTGCCGTCCTAATCGAGTGCTATACCCATACTGGCAAAAACATCCATTCTCCACATACCCAACCTCTGGCAGACGATGTCACTACCCATCCTCCCAGTGGCCGTGTACACAAACTTTAGAACATGGACAATAAGAATACCAGCACGACTTCTGGGAAACAACGATCGCTGTCGACTTCAGACGTGTGCTTAATGCGTTTTCTCTTTGATATATCTACAAGTAACAACCCTCACCAGCCTGTTCTTATGCACCACCTGTACTCGGATAGATAAGCGCGGCACCAGCGCGCTAATGCAGTATGTTTGCGGTGGCATTCCATGCGATATGTTTACTAATAGTTTGGTCAGCGTGTGCAAACTACGTCAGGTGAAGAGAGTTTGGCACTGTTCGACTATGATACAAGCACGACAAGTTCCTAGACCGCTTTTGTTTAACTTGGTAACTGTGTCTCAGATGACCGCGGGATTTACTCTAGTGTGCTGGCCCACATAACCTTGATACAGATACTAAAACATCTCACTATATACACCAAACACCATTGTGCAAGATAAACTGTACAGTTATACCTTAATAATATTTCCTTTTTCTGTTTAGATAGTTTTATTAAATATATCTTATTGCAGATTAATACATGTTTTAATGCCATGGTTGGTATCGCCTTTCATCCAAATAAAATCATCAATGTTATTGTTTTCCAAATTACCGGGTAAGCAATTCTCCCTAGACATTTATTACATGTTTACTAACTTAGCAAAGATAATTATTATTGAACATTTCCCAGCCTTAATTGTATATATACACAAATGCATCATTCAGATATTACTTTAAACACGAGTTCATCCACAAGCCTGCTAACGTCGGGGCTTCATTATGTACCTGGCCGTCGGGCTGCAGGTAGACTCGTATGAACTGGCGTTTGAAGTATGGCTGGATTGCTGTCGGTATGGCTAGCTCAAGCCAAATGTATATTTGTCAACTCGTGAATCAGAGGCCTACGGAGCAGCTATCGATATAATCACAGGTTTGACCTTGATTTGAACCACACGTTAACAAGACCCTAAAACAACAGGGAACTCAGTCACCCCCGTCTGCTGTGGCATTCCTGTAAAAAACACCATACTGAGTTTTAGACTAGATGCAAGATAAAATAATCACGGAAATGTGTCTTTCCTTTGTACGTTTTGTTTATGCTGATACAACGTGTATTGACATTATCCTACCATGGAGGGCAAATGTAAACAATAAATTAAAGCGATGAAGAATAAATACGACAGGCCGTTCTGAACTTGACATGACGATAAGAGTGTTGAAAACAGTCCATCGTAGTCTAAACAGAAATAGTTCCAAAAATTACAAACACAATCCTTATATTCGCACTCCATGTAGCAATATCAACAGAACCAAGTCTCTAAACACTACGACATGTCTTGACATAACATTTATATAGCATTCGCATTGCCATACACGATATTTTCCCACACATATCAAATAAATACAGATAAACTATATATTGGATTGATTTTAGTAATAGCGTCCCTTCCCAATAACAGACACAGACGACCTTGTCAGTAGATGTTTACATTGTCCAAAATCTGGTCCTCTGTCCTGGGTTTATGGATCAAGATCTGTCTTCATTTGCAGGAGAGTCCGTGGTGATTCCGAAGAGTGCCGAGCAAGCAGCCGACGGTCGCGACGCCCTCGCCAAGGCCCTGTACTCTCGCTTGTTTGGTTGGCTGGTGCGTCAGGCCAACTCCAGACTTAAGCCAGACAAATCTTACCGGTACGAGATGTGACCACAGTCATTTAGCAACCCATCGTAAATTTGTTATGGGCGTGACAATCACCCCACAACGAGTAATGGTCGAATTTCAGTTAGTGATATGAATAAACAGACAAGCTTGGCTAAAGGTCATATTGTTCACATTGCCAACATTAAACTTGAGTAAACACTAGTCAGCTGCGGTTAGGAAATACTAAGAAATCCACTATAACCGTATATTAAAAAAAATCATGGTAATAGAAGTCTATTAAGGACAGCCAAAAAAAGGCCAGAGTATCCTTTCACAAAGCTCTCTTATCTACTAAGAAACCATGTAGCGTTCTCTTAGCAGTGATTTAGATAACGGCAAAGATAGCGCTATGGTCTCTTAGTGGATAGGAGATCTTCGTGAAAGGATACCCTGGACACCAAACGTTTTTAGCTGTGAAGATGTTGCCTATTTCAAAATATCATAATTTCTGGAATACATTTCCATTGTCACAAGTGAAACTAGCTCCATTAATTATATAGCATTATCACGTTGTTTGCAAGATGCAATGCAACCATTTTCCATTTATTCCATAGATTCACTCCTGGTCCTAGCATCGGGATACTAGATATGCCAGGATTTGAAAACTTGAAAATAAACAGCTTCGAACAGCTGTGCATCAACGTGGCTAATGAGCAGATGCAGAGTTTCTTCAACGACCACGTGTTTGTCCTGGAGAGGCGGGAATACGAGCGCGAGGGTGTGTTGTGGCGTCACATCAACTTCAGAAACAACCAGGACCTCCTGGACATGCTCATCATGGTGGGTGAAATGCCCGGATGTAGGTCGCGCGAGTCAATGCTGCTGTATATACAAACCATTAACTGCAGTCACGCACAGTACACCTGACAACCGAATGCGATATTGGTCAGTGATAACACCCACTGTATTTTAAGGACTGTATTGTATTTCCGTCCCTCACAACATGTATTTCTAGCTAAGCTGGTCAATTTATACAATGTCGTGCGCCGATCTGGAGAATTTCGAAATAGAAAAACGTTTACCGCCAGTTCATCTCTTTGTATTAGATTAGTTGGTGTCTTTCAATTATATGGTAAGCGCTATCTAATGGGGTGGTTTTAGTCCAGGCTATGCTATCTTTAGACGTGAGTTCTAGTACTCTGGGATATCCAAACATTATATCTGGGACTTTCCAAACTCGCGGAAGTAAAGCCAAACTTTTTAAAATTAAAATTAAACAGTTTCTTAGATTACTTTTAGATAATACGTCCCATTGCCCTTATCTACCGCTACTTGATATAAAACTATTACGAATATCAAAATATGTATTAATAATAAAGAACATAACTGAGTTACAATATCTGTGATTACAGAAGCCGTTGAGTATCCTGGCTCTACTGGACGAGGAGTCCAAGTTCCCCAGAGCCACTGATGCCACTCTGGTGGAGAAGATCACTGCCAACTGCCGTAACAACAAGCTGGTGTCCAAGTCCTTGGCTGGCGACCTGGCCTTCAGTATACACCATTACGCCGCCACGGTACGTACCGCACACTGGCATCCCTACAGACTAGCTCTACACATGCAGAGGACTTTGGAAACTATGATTGAAGGAGCCAGTATAGGCAACATTAACATGTAATGATTTGGAACAGATCATATTTGGTGGCGGATATCACCCCACTGCTGATTTGCTTGACTGGTACCTTCATGACCAATATTTATTATTTATCAGAGCGGTCGTATTATTCTATGCTGTTCTTTGCCGTGCGGTAATATAAATATCAACAGGCAAATTCTCAAAACGTTCTTACGATTGTACGGCAATATTCTTGATACCTATAGCACTTGCTATGTACGTTCTTAGGTTAAGGAGATCGTAAGAACCTTTCGCGAATAGGCCCACATGTTTACTGCTGTTGGTCAGAGTGTGATGCCCTGTCTGTGTCTCCTAACAGGTGGAATATCAGGCGGCAGGCTTCTTGGCGAAGAACAGAGACAACCTGTCTGCCTGTCTGGCCGACTGTCTCAAGTGCAGCAAGAACACTCTCATCAGCGATCTCTTCAAGGCCAAGCTGTCCAGAACGGGAACCATCTCAAGGTCGGCTTCAAATTGCGTGCCACATACTCCACTTTTTCTTATTCACAGCAAAAATAGTAAGTTCTACTGTTCCAGGATTCTAACAAAATTCCATCAGGATCCTGGCAGGACATTTTCCCATTGGGTCTACTACCAGGATCCTGGTGGGATTTAGTTAGGATCCCGGAACAGTACACATAACGTTTTTCGCTGTGATTATATCCATACTTTAAGCCTTCTTTGATGCTAATAATATAGTTATTAATAACTCTATTACATTTTACATTTCTGTATTGGTCAGCTTCAATTTTGTTTTGATACGCGTATTCAGATATGTTTTTGTTCGTGGGTGTAAATATATACATATTTCAAACAATAGTAAGTGTGCTGCAATACTATTAGTGCAATAATACGCGGCATAGAAGGGATACTTTGTGAAGCTTGAACGTAATCAATACATGTACGAATTTCTAGGAAAGAATATGTCGATTCACCGTGAAACCACAAAACGAGCATTCTGTACACCAGTGTATTTTAAACTTATGAAGGACAGACTATAGTTAGGCGATGGTGTAAGCCGATTGTCTACATCACACTTCGAGATAGTTACCCACTGAATGGAGAAACAATTGGTGTGGTATTATGAATGAACGTAGCTTTGGGAAAGGAGCACGTTCTGATCAGTAGGGGAGCGGAAGTACTGCTGGGTCATGATGACCTTTATGTTAATTGTGTACACGCCTTCCAGATTTACCATTAGCTAGTCTGACATTCCTTCAGTTTTTATCGTAATAAACCCTTCCCTGATAGACGATGTGAACAATCGAATTGTATGTCGGAATAGCCTATGGTTCAAACGGTATGTATAAGAAAATGAGCCAAGGAATGTTGTACAAGGTCGAAATAAGTAAATCATTTAGTTCATATTTTCTAAAAATTGCATTCGATTTTAGTATATATTTGGCATTTCTCTTTAAGCAATGACATGAGGCAATGTAGATTTCTGGGTTTGTCTCTTGTAACAAAAAGAACAGATAAATGTAAATTAATGTGAGCAGGTATCCTTTTGGTAAATACAAGGCATATTTAGGATTTCATACTAGGCCTAGTAGGGTTACGGAAGTTCAGTTCTCCTATGCCCCTACGTACAATAAGTGAAACACGTTTTGTCAGCCAGACCATGGTTGTTTTTTCATGAAATTACACAGATTCCACCCAGCACTCAACACTACTCTATTACCTCCCTTGAACTCCGTCGTCAACTCTCTACAGTCGGAGGTAGATAGTTAACTTTGCGCACTCGGCATTGCTCCTCAATTGACATTTTACATTTCAATTAGTTCTCTGCTTGCTCCGACTCGCAAACTCGCCACGTCCATTCCATCGTATAGTTGTTAAATATTTATCTCGGATAGGTAGACCGTCTATACTGTTATATTAAGTAATTGCGCAACAAATCACACCTGCATGTATGTGTGCATCAAGTGTCAAGAGTGAATTCGTCAGCACATCGGAAACGTATTAAATATATAGGCATTAGATTTAGCTTGGTGGAGTGTCAATTCATTATTATTGCAATGTTCCTAACATCATCGATAATATACCGGATACTATGCATGTTAGAATGTACGCATGTACATGTATATGATACGATGATACTGGAAAGGAGCACCACTAAATGCATAGGCATAGGTGTTCACCTCATACATTGATGCAAAAGTAAAATATAAATTAGGGGAAAGTGCATTGTATGCTTCAATTTAATGATGTACAAGTGAATTCAGTTACAGATCTTATATTAAGCGTTAGAACATTTGAGTTAATTCGTACACTATACTA